>JASTWL010001063.1:0-56197 GCA_035220575.1 Temnothorax rugatulus
TTTATTTTTTATAATACGTATAGTAGGTAAACTATGGAGTTCTAACTCGGGAGCTCCGAGGGGGGTGAGGGGCGAGGGGGGTCCCCGCCCGGGGGGTGATGAGGGGGGGGGTGTCCGCTGGGGGAGGGTGGGAGGGGGGGGTGTCCGCGGGGTGAGGGGGAGGGGTTACCGCGTTTACGGTCGCGCCGCGGGGCGGGAGAGGGGGGGGTACCGCGTTTCGGTCGCGCCGCGGAGGTGAGGGGGAGGGGGGTACCGCGTTTCCGGTCGCGCCGCGGGAGGTGAAGGGGGGGGTGGTACCGCGTTCGGGGGGGGGTCGCGCCGCAGGTGAGGGGGAGGGGGGTACCGCGTTTTCCGGTCGCGCCGCGGGGTGAGGGGGAAGGAGGTAACCACGTTTCCGGTCGCGTTGCAGGGGGGAGGGGGGTACCGCGTTTTTCCGGCGCCGCGGGGAGGGGTGACCGCGTTCGCGTTTTCGCCGCGCCGCGGAGAGGGGTCCGCGTGCAACGGCCGCGTTGGTCCGCGCGACGTCACACGGCGCGCTTCCGGCCCCCGTTCGCGCGCGTCTTTCGCTTTATTTACCTCTACTTACTATTTTCTTCGACGTCCAGCTTCTCTGCCACATCACACCAGCTTCTCTGCCACATCACACTATCAGTCATGAACAGTGCAAAATGGACAGAGATTGCATGGCATAATAGTATACAATGGACGTTCGCATGAAGAACACATTATATTGTCAAGAGTATACAAGGCCTGGTGTTGTGTCTACGAACAGCGTGCAAAAACGAGAATATGCCGCTATTTCCACCATACATGCTGCACAAAACTTCGCATGTCCCGAAGTATAGTAAATGTACATACAACACATTTTTTTAAGAGGATCCAATGTATTTACCTCTGCTTGATCCAAAACTCTAAAAAGTTCATCTTGAACATCATCAGAATGCTCTGATATGTCGCTGTCATAACATGAATCGTTAGCAATAAGTGCATCATCATCAACTTCTTCCTGTTCATTCACAACAACTTCTTCATTCACTTCCAGTTCTGCAATCACTTCCATTTCTTCTTCTTGTTCATTAACTTCAACGTCCATATCCTCTGTTCAAATAGTTCCTCGAAATCCATTGTTACACACACACACACACAACACCACACACACACACACACACTTTGCTTACTTGCACTCACTTAACCCTTCGAAAGCGTCCCAAAACGCCTTATACGCGTCAAAATCAATTAGACGTAAATTTCTCCACCGTCCTCTATTCCTTTCCAGTATATTTGATAATTGAGAAAAATCCACCGTATTCTTCAGCGTTCTCTATTCTTTTCCAAAATATGTAGTTACCGAGAAAAACTCCGGTTCGATCCGAGATCGGCGATCCCGATCTCGCGACGGATCACATACCTCGGTACATCGACTCTCCACAAATCCAATATGTTACATTTTCTAACCCGCGGTTCACTGATTTTAACGATCTTGAATTGAGAAGTGAGCACCGGTTTGCACAAGTTTAAATATTCGTCGCGCATATCACGTCATGTGTTATACTCATGACTTCCAGCTCTCGACTACTGAGCGTACCCTCAAATTCATCCTTCCATATCTCACTATTGTCACATCGTTTGTTTATCATATCTAATTTCACCATGATCTCAGCATCCGTACGGATGCGCCTTGCGAAAAACCTATGATGTACTGTTTTGCACGTGTGCAATGAAGTTACCACGAGACACGTATGTTCTTGTCTTTAAAACATCTCTTAAACAACTATCAAACTAGTAAAAACATCTTTAAAACAGCTATCAAACAAGTAAAACATCTCTAAAAACAAATATCGAACATCTTTTAAACATCTTTAAAAACATCATTAAAACAACTAAAACATCTTTAAAACAAGTAAAACATTTTTTAAACATCTTTAAAAACAACTAAAACATCTATATTATACTACAAACTATGTGGGAAGAGGAAATAAAACCGTTTAAAGATCGCGAGTGCGGCACGTGCCGTCTTATCGAGAGTTACCGCTCTGTAATTCTAAACCGCTGACGGTGAACAAGGGAACGGTAGACAGAAGGAAAGACAATTTTAGATACAGTGATATGCATTTTAATATACATTATTTCTCATCTATTAGCAAATTTTATCGTAAAAATCACGCAAGATTCTAACTGCAATACATTTACTCCTTCTCCTCCTCCTCCTCCTCCTCCCTCCTCCTCCTCCGAGGACATAGGTCCCGCGTTGTTTCCAACATCCAAAAATTTATACGCTGTAGATGTCATGGCAAATCTCCTTCCCAAAATACGAGGCGTGTAGCGAGGCTCAGAATTATGAGAAGATGTAAAAAAGAAATATGTATGGAAAAGTATAAGAAAATGAAAAAAAAAAAATGTAATTGAAAACTTACTGTTTCTCGCACGTTTCATCCTGAATCGGAACGTAGTAGTTCGCACCGTGAGTGTTCATCATAACTGGGGGCTGTTTGCGACGTACTCGAACCGTATCAAACTCTTGACCGCGCTCTAGAATCCTCGTAGACCATTTATACGTACACAAAATGCGAATCTTGCAAATAGCACCAATGTACGGCTGCTGCAGGGTGACAACCACCACAATCCAAATATATGTGAAATGTGATATCTTTGTCAAGAACATTCATGATGAGATCACCTCATCGGGCAATAGCATCAAATATGATTTTTTCATGGACACATCGCGACGTGTCTCGCGATGATTTTATCCACACGTGCAAAACTGCAAATTTTGCATTTTTCTGGTCGATGTACGGTTGCTGCATTGATACAGATCAATCACCGAAAGTCAAAGGCGCGATATTGTTTTCAAGAACATACGTGTCTCGCGATGATTTCATCGAACACGTGCAAAACTGCAAATCTTGCATTTTTCTTGTTCGATGTACGGCTGCTGCAGTTATACAGATCAATTCATCATAAGTCAATGGCGCGATATCGTTTTCAAGAACATGTCGAGACGTGTCTCGCGATGATTTCATCGACACACGTGCAAAACTGCAAATCTTGCATTTTTCTGTTCGATGTACGGCTGCTGCAGTTATACAGATCAATTCATCATAAGTCAATGGCGCGATATCGTTTTCAAGAACATGTCGCGACGTGTCTCGCGATGATTTCATCGACACACGTGCAAAACTGCAAATTTTACAATTTCGTACAAGTCAATGGCGCGATATCGTTTTCAAGAACATACATGTCTCGCGATGATTTCATCGCACACATGCAAAACTGCAAATTTGCAAATAGTACCAATATGTGGATGCTGATGCAGGTATACAATCAACTACTATCGAACCGCTATCAAACATCTTTAAAACAACTAAAACATCTTAAAAACAGCTATCAAACAACTATCAAACGACTAAAACATCTTTAAAACAACTATCAAACAAGTAAAACATCTTTAAAAACAACTATCAAGCAACTAAAACATCATTAAAACATCTTTTAAACATCATTAAAAGCAATCATTAAAAACAACTAAAACATCTTTAAACAGCTAAAACATCTTAAAAACAACTAAAACATATTTAAAAACAACTAAAACATCTATATATACTACAAACTATGTGGGAAAGGAAATAAAACATTTATATTTTAAACATTATTTCTATTATAATTTTTAGGGAATAACATACCTGTTATATTAGCGATTTTAAATAACATAGAAGAAAATGATAATTTATCTGACAGCTCCTACGTACGTTGTAAGCATAAAGTTCGAGTTCCGCATTAATTATTCGAAGTCATACAGTAATGTGGGGATGTTGCGGGAACAGGGACAGAAAGCCAGTCAAACATAGATAAATTGTGACCCAAAGGTTCTTTAGAATAGTTTATTGTTAAGTTTATAGTAGTTTATTAGCAGTACAGAACTATCTGCCGATTGCACACACAATAATCCCAACATAAGACATAAGCGTTTATACGTAATTCTTCCGCTTCTTTGCGCACGCCGCCAATGCATCGACCGAAACACACACGGGTATGACAAGCATAGTATACTCAACAACATACAGAACATCAATAATACAATATGCAATAGTCATCTCCTACAATATATATATATATTATATATATATATATATATAAACTCATCCATATTCTCTTACTCACTCATTCATTTTCCCTCTCAACTAGCATTATACTACTACAATAAATCACACACAATACAGAGCTGTTCACTCTCATAATCACAAGCCAATCTCATTCATGAAGCTTTATCTCATAGTTTTCATCCCATCTATTAAATCTCGCAAACTCTCTTTCATTGTTTAAATACGCTTCAATACACTCGCGGCACTCGTCTGCAGGCCTTACACGCATGATTATTTTTCCGCACTCGCTACACATTGTTTTAACATGGATTGGGATTCCATGCAACCGCGATGAAATGCCGTGCCATCGCACTTCTCTCCCAATCCACGCGGTCGAGGGTTAAAACGCATAGCACTCTGACATAAGCGTATACGTGGAGATCTCCGCCCCACGTAGCAGGTCTCGAGCCCGATGATGCAGAAACTATGTATAAGATTATCGTATGTCTTGGGATACTTCCGAGGCAGAACTCCGTCCAGCAACATAATATTTATGGGTTGTATCGGCGGTTTCATTTCTATAAATAGAAGAATTTTATGTAATTAAATTTTAACACTGTTTTTAAATCTCTAAAATAAAATATTTTTTTCTCTCTTACCGTATTTTTCAAGAGAACTTAAACTCGAACAACACTCAAAAACCACGTTTGCGTGCGAGATGTAGCCGAAGAATGGCCCACTCGCTAAGATACAGATCCATCATCTTCACGACAAGAGATGTATAAGCATTTTTTTTATATTTATGCAATGACTGAATTGAACACGTGCAAAAGTGCAAATCTTGCATAGCGCCGATGTATGGCTGCTGCGAGCATGGCTATTTCAATTGCGAATCCGCACCCACCACGACCACCCCTCTATCTCTATCTCAATAATCATAATAATAATAATATGGACCTATAAGGCGACCACTGCAAATTTTGCAATTTCGCATGAGTCAATACGCGCTGGCCAACAACAAGTACATGCAGTCATACGATCCACCGAAACCATCGTCGTACCTGATGTATTTCGACGTAAACAACTTGTACGGCTGGGCAATGAGTCAACCATTGCCATACGCACATTTTCGATGGGTCGACGACGTAACCGATTTTAACGTTATGGATGTCGCGTTGGATTCCTCGATAGGCTACATTCTCGAAGTCGATCTCGAGTATCCGCAACATCTTCACGACTCGCACGTTGACCTACCGTTCTGTCCGACGCGCGATAAACCACCCGGTAAGCGGCAGGACAAGCTTCTCGCAACATTATACGATAAGAAACGTTATGTCATACATTATCGCAACCTGCAGCAGTGCACGCGCCACGGTCTCCGTATAGCAAAGATTCACCGCGTATTGAAATTCGCGCAATCTCCATGGCTTCGCGATTACATAGAACTCAACACGCAATTTAGAACATTGGCAAAGAATGATTTCGAGAAAAAAATTTATACAAATTGATGAACAACGCTGTGTTTGACAAAATCATGGAGAATGTGCGCAATCACGTTGACGTGCGACTCGTGACTCATTGGGAGGGTAGATACGGTGCGGAGGCAATGATTGCGAAACCAAATTTTCACAGTCGAAGCGCCTTTTTGGAGAATCTAGTAGCAATAGAAATGTGAAAACTCGAGGTGAAATTCGACAAACCAATCTACGTGGGTATGCGCATCCTCGATATATCCGAGACATGTTTGTATGAATTTCATCACGAGTACATGTTACCGTTGTATCGCGACAAGTGTAAAGTCACGTACACCGATACGGACAGTCTCATTTATCACATCGAATGCGACGACGTATACAATACCATGAAGCGCCACATTAATAGATTTGACACTAGCGATTACACGATCAATAATGCGTACGGTATCCCACTCGCCAATAAAAAGTTCCGGGTTTGATGAAGGACGAAACAACGGTGCGATAATGACCGAATTCGTCGGGCTTAGAGCAAAGATGTACGCCTTGCGAGTCGACGGTAAGAAAGATACGAAAAAGGCTAAAGGTGTTAAGAGTAACGTCGTAGCCAGGTCGATAACGTTCGACGATTACACGCGGTGTCTGCGCGACGAAATTGAAATGACGCGACAGCAGGCATGCATTAGGTCCAAACAACACGAGGTGTACACCGTGTCCGAAACGAAAATCGCTCTAAGTCCATACGACGATAAACGATACATTATACCCGGTTCTACCGAGACGCTGTCATGGGGGCATTATAAAATACAATTGTTATATACATATATATATATATATATATAGTAAATACATTTGGATATTTTGAAAATAAATGACTCATTTGTATGTATAATATGTTTTATATTGTAATAAATTTTTACAATACATTATTCTTGTGTATCCATAAATTGCGCTCCCGCTCGCGTTCTCTCGCTCCCGTTCCCCCCTCGTTGATGTTCTCTCGCGCTCCCGTCCCCCGTTCGCGTTCTCTCTCTCCCCCGTTCGCGCGGTCTCTCTCGCTCCCAGCCCCGTTCGCGTTATCTCTCCCTCGCGCGCGGTGTCTCTCCATTCACCTCTTCTTACCAATCTTCACGTTTCCATCCTCTCTCACTTGCCATCTCCATCATTCGCCTATCTATTCGCGCATTCTCTGTCTCCCGCTCGCGGTCATTCCTCTTCATAGCTCGTATTCATGTTCCCTCTCAACAGTATCTTATTTTTTTGGATAATTATATTATTTTAATTTATTTAAATAAACCCGAGCACAATATCGCAGCGCAATTAAAATTGCAGAAGTCAATGACATGATATCCTTTCAAGAACATGTCGCGACATGTCTCGCGATGATTTCATCGAACACATGCAAACTGCAAATTTTGCAAATAGCGCCGATGTACGGCTGCTGCAGGTATACAATCAACTGCTATTGAACAGCTATCAAACATCTTTAAAACATCTTTAAAACATCTTTAAAACAGCTATCAAACAACTAAAACATCTTTAGAAACAGCTATCAATCAACTAAAACATCTTTAAAAACAACTATCAAACAACTAAAACATCTTAGAAACAGCTATCAAACAACTAAAACATCTTTAGAAACAGCTATCAAACAACTAAAACATCTTTAGAAACAGCTATCAAACAACTAAAACATCTTTAAAAACAGCTATCAAACAACTAAAACATCTTTAGAAACAGCTATCAAACAACTAAAACATCTTTAAAAACAGCTAACAGATTTAGTTGATTGATAGCTGTTTTTAAAGATGTTTTAGTTGTTTGATAGCTGTTTTTAAAGATGTTTTAGTTGTTTGATAGCTGTTTTTAAAGATGTTTTAGTTGATTGATAGCTGTTTCTAAAGATGTTTTAGTTGTTTGATAGCTGTTTCTAAAGATGTTTTAGTTGTTTGATAGCTGTTTCTAAAGATGTTTTAGTTGTTTGATAGTTGTTTTTAAAGATGTTTTAGTTGATTGATAGCTGTTTCTAAAGATGTTTTAGTTGTTTGATAGCTGTTTTAAAGATGTTTTAAAGATGTTTTAAAGATGTTTGATAGCTGTTCAATAGCAGTTGATTGTATACCTGCAGCAGCCGTACATCGGCGCTATTTGCAAAATTTGCAGTTTTGCATGTGTTCGATGAAATCATCGCGAGACATGTCGCGACATGTTCTTGAAAAGGATATCATGTCATTGACTTCTGCAATTTTAATTGCGCTGCGATATTGTGCTCAGGTTTATTTAAATAAATTAAAATTAATAAAATTATCCGAAAAAATAAGATACTGTTGAGAGGGAACATGAATACGAGCTATGAAGAGGAATGACCGCGAGCGGGAGACAGAGAATACGCGAATAGATAGGCGAATGATGGAGATGGCAAGTGAGAGAGGATGGAAACGTGAAGATTGGTAAGAAGAGGTGAATGGAGAGACACCGCGCGCGAGGGAGAGATAACGCGAACGGGGCTGGGAGCGAGAGAGACCGCGCGAACGGGGGAGAGAGAGAACGCGAACGGGGGACGGGAGCGCGAGAGAACATCAACGAGGGGGGAACGGGAGCGAGAGAACGCGAGCGGGAGCGCAATTTATGGATACACAAGAATAATGTATTGTAAAAATTTATTACAATATAAAACATATTATACATACAAATGAGTCATTTATTTTCAAAATATCCAAATGTATTTACTATTGTGACGTGACAAACGTCGCGTCCCCTACCCCAGGTGGGAGCTCGGCCGAGGGAGGCGTCAGGGATGAGGCCTCCGCCCGAGGCGGGCGGAGGGCGAACATTTAGGTTAGGGTTAAGACCTTTTGCGAGCGTTGCAGGTCGAGGGAGAGCGGAGCAGATGGCCAGGGTCACGACGATTGTAACGGCTTATGCCGCGTCGAGGGACTTACGGCTGGGCAACCAGGAGCTTCCGAGGGCGTACGGTCGGCGGGCGGGTCACGCTGGGGCCCACAGCCGGGAAGTAAGCCGACCTGTCAAGGCGTTACAGGTGGCACCAGAGCACTGTAGCCCGAATACGGAGGACGCAGAGAGGGGGACGCCCCGACGAAGGTCCCCGTTGAGGAAGGGCCCACCACCGGTGGACCGCCCCCGGTCGACGAGCCATGGCCCGGCCAGCCTGGCCGTCGAGGAACCGGACGATGAGTCGCGGCCTGGACAGCCGGTCTCACGTGGGCGGATTTTGAAACTACCGCCGGCGGAGGGGAGCCGTGACGAAGGGCGCTCTAGTGGGGCGCGGCGATCGCCTAGAGGGATCGCTGGCGGACCAGGGCGCAGCACCGACCAGGCTAGGGAAACCGGCGCGCGCGGGCGCGCGAGGGCCCTGCGTGGTCCCGCCGGACCAAGGAAACGCCACTGTCGAGCGAGCCGCCATCCTGGCAACATCCAGCCCTGCGAGCCGATTGACGAGCTGCCGGAACAGCGAGAAGTTGTAAGGCCACTGCTCAGCCATCCTCGAAGTAAGATCGCGGAGATACCTGGGCCCTCCCGGGAGTCGCGTTGTGCCGCGGTGATGTATGAAACCAGCCGTAATTGAAGAATATCGAGTGCCATACCGCGGGAGGGCCCGTGCGAAGTGATCGCGAGTGCCCGCCTCGGGGATGAGAACGTACGGCCGCCGACAGTCAGCGTGCGTGTACTTTCGTTGCGTGTGATATCGTTTCGTGTACTTTCGTTGCGTATAATTTCGTTGCGAGTAATTTCGTTTCGCGTAATTTCGTTGCGGGCGATTTCGCCGCGTAGAATTTCATGGTCGCCGATGGATTAACCGTGCCGTAGTTTTGAGAAGTGGCTCTCGCGCGTGGGAGAGCCTCGTAGTTATCGTTGCCGGTTACGTTCAGGCCATTTGGAATTAGCTATACGTGCGTTTCATCGGGATTAATGGCCCACGGTCGCGTCGAGTTTACGGGTGAGGCCTGTCGTGCGTCTCGAGGGGAGAGAAGATCCCCAGCGCTGTCGCGGTAGACCGTAAGGAAGCTGCGGAAATTGGTTAATGGTTAGACGTAGACGTTTCGAGTATTTCGCGTTTGACCGTCCGGGTAGGATTCGCTACAATTTATGTCGGGGAATAGCCTTGTGCGAATTCGTTCGAGATTGCCGTGCAGTTCAGCGACGGAATGAGTACCGCGCTCGTGGGGTGACACGTGGCGCGTACTCGAATTCTGCTTGTTCGCCGTGGAACACGCTATCTTCCACATGTTATCTGCCTTAACGAAATATAATTTTTTATGTCTCCTGTTATTTGAGTGTGATGATTGCGCTACGCTCCCTCTCCTATTCCATCCGCGGTTAATCACAGAAGCCCACGCCTGAGAATACTGCGATCTCGTGAATCGTGGTGCGTGGAATCGCACCTGGCGCCCAACATAACATCTTAAAAATACTCAGTCGAGCTACCATCGGGGTTTCGGAGAGAGATATCGCGAATCAGTAAAGAGGTCTATAGTGAAGAAAGCAACGGCGCGCTCCTCCACGGCCGGCGAGACCGTGAGGACATCGTCGTCGTCGTCGCAAATTTTGGCGCCCAACGTGGGGCCTCTCGCCCGAAAATCTAACACCAGTCAACGAAACTCGGGAGAGAGAGCGTGCGCAAGTGAATTTATTTTGTGCAATCATTATGTTTATGTGTTTCCCTAATTTTTATGTGATTATCTTGTGTTAATTATACGTTCGATCGGGTTGTCGAATTATTATTTCGTGGCCCTGGAATTTTGGTGCCATGATTGCGGTGCGCGGTGCCGAGTGAGAGCCGCTTCGCTCGACTTTGTTTTGGTTCGCGTGCGGCCGGTATTCGGGAACTTGAGTTTTTCAGTCGAATTCCTGCCTGTTTACGGTTTCGGAGGTTGTGTTGACGCGGTTTCGGCCGAGCCTCGCGAGAGTAAATACCGTTCGATAATATTGCGACTGGCATATCTCTTCGTCCGCATACTAAATTTGGGGAAGCGTACTTGGTAATTTCGAGTGTCGGGGAAAAGGAAAAAGACTTAACTCTTGTCATCGGTTTTGCGTTTGGCGGGCGTCATAAGGGGAGGCAAATAGGACTCCTATGCGGGAGGACGACTTGCTGGAATCGCCTCTGCGGTGGATCGACCGCCTAACGAAAGAAGAGGCGGTTCGACATTTAGAAGATCGGGGGTTGGACACGGCCGGAATTCTGCCAACCTTACGCGCGCGTTTAGCTAGATTTGAAGAAAAGTCGATCCGGGAAAGGATGAACGACCAACCGCCCCCACCACCACCCGCGCCTGCCATCGAGATACAGACCGCTAGCCCCCAGGGGACACAGGGGGCGACCCCGAAGGACAAGGCGACGGGAAAGGGGGACACCCTTGGGAATCTGGGGGCGTACAATTTTCCGCCTGACCCCCTTCGAACCTGGGGGGACACTTATCAGCGGGCACCCCCGCCGCGAATAGAGTACCCGCCGCGCCACGAGAGAGGAAATACGCGCGGATCCGCGGCCGAGGCTTATAATATAATGAGAAAGTGGAACCTCCACTTCTCCGGACAACGAGGTAGCGACGCGGAAGCATTTTTGTTACGGATTAAGGAGGCCCGCTCCATTATTCACGTAGATGACGCCGAACTATTTAAGTGCTTGCCACTATTCCTTTCGGGTACCGCGTTATATTGGGTAAGATTAGAAAGCGAAAATTGGCGGGATTGGCGGGATTTCGAGCACGCGTGGCGAAGCCGATTTGGCGACCCAGACTATTTAACGACCCTTCGGGAAGAAATACAGCGAAGAACGCAGGGAGAACACGAGCCGGCGGTCGAGTATTTGACCTGCTTACGGTCTCTGTTCACGCGAATGAGCCCTCCGTGGTCTCTCCCGGAGCAGCTCACACTAGCCCACCGTAACTTATTGCCGCGGCTACAGCTCGCGATCCGTCGGTGGGAGTTTAGCGATTTTCACACGTTGGAGGATTTGGCTACGCGGACGGAGCGAACCCTCCTCGCGGACAAAATGTATAGACCCCCCTTGTTACCGGAACAGTCCCTTTTTCCGGACTTAGCGTACCACGCGCCGAAGGGGAAACCGCGATCCCCGAATACCGTTGCCGCGGGGGAGGCCGTAGCTCCGGGAGATCCGAGTGGGAGAGAGGCCTGGAGCGCCGCAGCAGCCACCGACGCCGCCGCACCGAGATCGGTTCCTGATGATTCCAACTTAAAATGTTGGAACTGCGATCAGACGGGCCACCGGGCTAGGACCTGCAGGGCGGCCCGACGGCAGCATTGCTATCGGTGCGGGAACCCGGGGTTTACGACGCGGACGTGCCCTAGGTGTTCGGGAAACGCGGAAGGGGGTCAGTAGGACGGGTCCCTACGCCCCCAACAATCGAGAACGAGGCCCGAACCGCGAATACCCCTGAAGAAAAACTCTCGTACGTGACGCTCGATCCCGACGAATTCCCCCCGCTGAAGTATATTACAATCCGGATAGGCGGCCGGCCCCTGTTAGCGTTGGTGGACTCGGGCTCGAACATGACGCTCCTCGGTCGCGAGGGGATGCGGATAGTAAAAAGTCTAGGCGTCCCAACCACGGGAGAGGGGGGCGCAACAATCCGAATGGCAAACGGACAAATAGCCCCGATTCATAAAGAAGCCTCGCTTTCTATCCATTTAAAGGACCGGAGTCGGAAAATCTCGGTAGGCATATTGCCGGACTTGGCCGTGCCGTGTATCGTGGGGATGGACTTCCTGACAAAGTTCGGTATCGCGCTAGATTTCGGAAAAGGGGAATGGCATTTCGCGGGTAGGCCTCGTGTCCGCTACCAGTTTCAATCGAAAGAAACAGACCCCCGCGTTTGTGGGCTCGCGGAGCTAACTAAAGACCAGAAAAAACATCTGAAAAATTTTTTACGGAAAATAGTAGCACCATCGGGAGACCCCGGCCTGACCAGTTTGACTGAGCATAAGATAGAAGTGGGAGATCACCCGCCGCTAAAGCAACGTTGCTATCTAGTATCACCAAAGGTGCAAGAAGCTATTCGCGCGGAGGTAGATAAAATGCTAGCAGCCGGAATAATTGAACCGTCCGCAAGTCAATGGTCGAACCCAATCGTGATGGTAAAGAAATCGAATGGCAAGTACCGGTTTTGCCTGGATTTCCGCGGAGTCAATAAGATATCTAAGAAGGACGCGTACCCGATACCACCAATGGACGGGATACTCAATAAATTACGTTCGGCAAAATATATATCGACAATCGATCTAAGCCAGGCTTACTTTCAGATTCCGTTAAGTAAAGATAGCCGAGAGATTACCGCGTTTAGCGTGCCGGGAAAAGGCTTGTATCATTTCGTTCGAATGCCATACGGATTAACGGGTGCCCCCGCGACGTTCCAACGACTATTAGATAGTTTAATAGGCCCGGAAATGGAGCCTTTCGTTTTCGCGTACCTAGACGACATAATTATCGCGACGGAAACTTTCGAGGAACACCTCGAATGGCTAAAACGAGTGCTAGATAAGATTAAAGCTGCGGGATTAACGATTAATATGGATAAATGCGAGTTCTGTAGATCTCAGGTTAAGTATTTAGGCTTCGTGGTGGAGGCGGGAGGCGTATCGGTGGACCCAGAGAAGACGCGCCCCGTGCTAGAGTACCCGGCGCCCCGAACACTGAGACAATTGCGTAGGTTTCTCGGGATGTCATCATGGTACCGGAAATTTATACCGGCTTTCGCGACGCTAAGTGAGCCCTTGACCCGCCTTTTGAGGAAAGGCAGGCGCTGGGAGTGGGGGGATGAACAAGTTCATGCATTCAATAGCATTAGGAACAGCTTGACGGCGGCCCCCGTCCTGGCATGCCCGGATTTTAAAGAACCTTTCGTGTTACAAACCGACGCGAGCTCGGTTGGGTTGGGGGCGGTCTTGACTCAGAACTTAGAAGGGGAAGAACGCGTAATAGCCTATGCCAGTCGCGTATTGTCAGACCCGGAGAAGCGGTACTCGGTGACGGAACAAGAGTGCCTGGCCGTGGTGTGGGCCATTCAGAAGTTTAGGCCGTATTTAGAAGGGTACAAGTTCACCGTAGTTACGGATCATAGTAGCTTGCGGTGGCTCCACAACTTGAAAAATCCCACGGGCCGTCTGGCCCGATGGGCATTAGAATTATTAGAGTATGATTACACAGTGGAGTACCGCAAGGGAGCCCTACACCACGTGCCCGATGCCTTGTCGCGGATGTACGAGGGCGCGGAGAGCGGAAGAGTAAACGCCGCGATCGAGATCGAGGAGTGTGAGGGTACGAGTGACGAGTGGTATCGTAGGCGGTATAGGGAGGTAGCGAATGACCCGAAGAGCTTTGCTCACTGGAAAGTAGTGGATCGGCAGCTATACTTTTTGCGACCGCGACCGGTTATTTCGGACATAGTCGAGGATTTGGACCGGTGGAAGCTGGTGTTGCCGAGAGAATTACGCGCCGGGGCCCTTCGCGAATCCCACGACGCGCCGCAGGCCGGTCATTTGGGAGTCGAGAAGACCTACCAGCGTCTCGCTGTGTCGTACTATTGGCCAAATATGTTTCGCGAGGTCACTCGGTACATTCGGAGGTGCGACACGTGTCAGAGGACGAAGGTCGAGCAAGCTAGTCCCGCGGGGTGGATGGGCCGCCGCGTTATAGAAGGGCCGTGGACTTCGATCGCCGCGGACATAGTAGGGCCCTTGCCTCGCAGCAAGGCCGGCTACCAGTACCTTCTGGTGATCCAAGATTTATTCACAAGATGGATCGAGTTGAAGCCATTGCGAGCGGCTACCGGCCCGAAAATTAAAGAGGCGTTGGAAGATCTTATCGTGTCGCGGTGGGGTACGCCGAAGATCCTCCTCACAGACAACGGAACTGAGTTCGTGAATCGCGTGATGAAGGGTTTCGCGGAGGAGCATGGCATCACGCAGGCCACGGTGCCGCCGTATCATCCGCAGGCCAACCCCGTGGAGAGGGTCAATCGGACCCTGAAAACTATGATCGTGTCGTTCATTGAGAGAGATCATCGGGAGTGGGATAAATACCTCCCGCAGTTTCGTTTCGCTTATAATACGGCGTCGCATTCGTCGTTGGGAACGTCACCGGCGTTCGTGAATTTGGGACGCGAGTTAGTGCCGCCGAACTCGTTGCGTGACCATGGGGAGGACGTGACTCAGGTGGAGCCGCGGGACCCGGCGGAGTGGTCCCAGCGGATGATCGAACTGAGGGCCATTCGAGAGTGGGTGGCGGAGAATATGGACCAGGCGAACCAGAGGCAGGCCGCGCATTATAATCTGCGGAGGCGACCGCGGAGATTTCGAGTCGGGGACTTAGTATTACGGCGGCAGCACGTACTTTCGTCGGCCGCGCAGAATATCGCGGGGAAACTGGCGCCGAAATTCCAGGGACCCTTACGAGTGAAACGGGTGATCTCTCCGGTGGTGTACGAATTGACACAGCTGGACGGGTCCACCGTAGGGAAGGTGCATGTCAAGGATGTGAAACCGTACTACCCTCCTAACCCCGACCCGTAGGGCTACCGCAGACGGAGAACAGTGCCGCGAGGATGGCTGCGGCCCGGCGAATTGCCCGGGAAATGTGGTCCGACTTCTGGACGAACCACCTCCAGGAGCGGATTTCCCTAGAGATCAACGACCCGGACTTCTGGGACGAGATGGGGGAGACCCTGGCCATGATGAGAGAGGTGCTAAGGGCTCCAGGTGGTGTGGAGATCCACGAGGTCCCGCCTCAACGGGACCAGGCGTCGCAGACGGACGCAGAGGCCCCGACGACGCCCGAACCTCCGCACCGCGAGAGCCGCGCTGTGCAAACCTGGTGGGCGTTGGGGACCCTGCCTGGGCCCGGACTCCTGGGGGCCCTAGCTGGGCCCATGCCCCGGGTAGGCCGAGTCGCCGCAAGAGAGGTCCAGACGGACTCGGTGGTGATGAGCACCTTGGGAACGCAGACATCATTGGCGGAGGGGGCAGGGCCGGAACGGACCCGCCCATCTACGGCAGAACCACCCCCAAGAACGGGGACGGAGGCGACGCCGGAGGAGTTCCCAAGAGGATGTTGGAACTGCGGCGAGATGGGGCACGCCTTCACCCGCTGCCCAAGGCCCCGGCAGAGGGACTTCTGCTTCGGGTGCGGAGCCCGGAATGTAAGGCTGAGCGGGTGCCGCCGCTGTGCACCCGGGTACGAGGAGCTCCGGGGAAGGGGGAACGTCCGGGGACCTCGCGATTTATGCCGCGAGCGAAGCCGCAGCCGACCAGGGAGGCCGTAAAGGAGGGAGACTGGGGGACCAGGAGGGGACGCCTGTGGGGCCAAGGTGCCTAAGAAGAATACCGCGGTAGAGACCCCCCTGTTTTGTTTTGTGTGTACCTGTCCCACCTAGAACCCACAAATAAAGAAAACTACTGTGCCATAATTAAGTGAGTGTGTAGGTTCCTCCCTAAGCGGCACCAACCTCCCGAGCGTATACCGGAAAAGCCAAAAGAGGGGTCTGGGGCGGATACTCCGCGGAGGAAAGCCGGTCGCGGGTGGTGCGGCGAATTGGTCGATTAAACGACGGTACGATGATTGGGGGGGGGGGGGGAAGAGAACTTTTGGGAAAAGATTGGGGGAGAGACCGGAGATCCACGTTTCGGGTGGTGCGGAGTAACGTTGGGAGGGGAGACGCATTGACTGATCGGGGCCGGACGAGGCGAAGCCGTCACGAGGGAAATTGTCAGGTTCAAATGGGGTAAACTCCCGAAGGCTTGAGTGGTGGCCACCGGCGGACCGGGGCCGACGCCCCCCTCGGCACTCGTCTGGGAGCGGGGAGTTGTGACGTGACAAACGTCGCGTCCCCTACCCCAGGTGGGAGCTCGGCCGAGGGAGGCGTCAGGGATGAGGCCTCCGCCCGAGGCGGGCGGAGGGCGAACATTTAGGTTAGGGTTAAGACCTTTTGCGAGCGTTGCAGGTCGAGGGAGAGCGGAGCAGATGGCCAGGGTCACGATGAGTGTAACGGCTTATGCCGCGTCGAGGGACTTACGGCTGGGCAACCAGGAGCTTCCGAGGGCGTACGGTCGGCGGGCGGGTCACGCTGGGGCCCACAGCCGGGAAGTAAGCCGACCTGTCAAGGCGTTACAGGTGGCACCAGAGCACTGTAGCCCGACTACGGAGGACGCAGAGAGGGGGACGCCCCGACGAAGGTCCCTGTTGAGGAAGGGCCCACCACCGGTGGACCGCCCCCGGTCGACGAGCCATGGCCCGGCCAGCCTGGCCGTCGAGGAACCGGACGATGAGTCGCGGCCTGGACAGCCGGTCTCACGTGGGCGGATTTTGAAACTACCGCCGGCGGAGGGGAGCCGTGACGAAGGGCGCTCTAGTGGGGCGCGGCGATCGCCTAGAGGGATCGCTGGCGGACCAGGGCGCAGCACCGACCAGGCTAGGGAAACCGGCGCGCGCGGGCGCGCGAGGGCCCTGCGTGGCCCCGCCGGACCAAGGAAACGCCACTGTCGAGCGAGCCGCCATCCTGGCCACATCCAGCCCTGCGAGCCGATTGACGAGCTGCCGGAACCGCGAGAAGTTGTAAGGCCACTGCTCAGCCATCCTCGAAGTAAGATCGCGGAGATACCTGGGCCCTCCCGGGAGTCGCGTTGTGCCGCGGTGATGTATGAAACCAGCCGTAATTGAGGAATATCGAGTGCCATACCGCGGGAGGGCCCGTGCGAAGTGATCGCGAGTGCCCGCCTCGGGGATGAGAACGTACGGCCGCCGACAGTCAGCGTGCGTGCATTTTCGTTGCGTGTTATATCGTTCGTGTACTTTCGTTGCGTATAATTTCGTTGCGAGTAATTTCGTTTCGCGTAAGTTCGTTGCGGGCGACTTCGCCGCGTAGAATTTCATGGTCGCCGATGGATTAACCGTGCCGTAGTTTTGAGAAGTGGCTCTCGCGCGTGGGAGAGCCTCGTAGTTATCGTTGCCGGTTACGTTCAGGCCATTTGGAATAAGCTATACGTGCGTCTCATCGGGATTGTCGCGGTAGACCGTGTCGCGGTAGACCGTAAGGAGGCTGCGGGAATTGGTTAATAGTTAGACGTAGACGTTTCGAGTATTTCGCGTTTGACCATCCGGGTAGGATTCGCTACAATTTATGTCGGGGAATAGCCTTGTGCGAATTCGTTCGAGATTGCCGTGCAGTTCAGCGACGGAATGAGTACCGCGCTCGTGGGGTGACACGTGGCGCGTACTCGAATTCTGCTTGTTCGCCGTGGAACACGCTATCTTCCACATGTTATCTGCCTTAACGAAATATAATTTTTTATGTCTCCTGTTATTTGAGTGTGATGATTGCGCTACGCTCCCTCTCCTATTCCATCCGCGGTTAATCACAGAAGCCCACGCCTGAGAATACTGCGATCTCGTGAATCGTGGTGCGTGGAATCGCACCTGGCGCCCAACATAACATCTTAAAAATACTCAGTCGAGCTACCATCGGGGTTTCGGAGAGAGATATCGCGAATCTAGTAAAGAGATCTATAGTGAAGAAAGCAACGGCGCGCTCCTCCACGGCCGGCGAGACCGTGAGGACATCGTCGTCGTCGTCGCAATATATATATATATATATATATATATATATATATATATATATGTGTGTGTGTGTGTGTGTGTGTGTGTCTGGTGTGTATATATATGTATATGTATACACTATATATGTATATATATATTATTCTGTCGGTCGCTGGTGGTGATCGCAGGTCTCAGCGGGGGGCTAGCAGGGTGATTCGTGGCACTTGGCGTGCACAGAATTGACTCGTACTTCTTAAGGTGATGCTGGACCGTCTGTATAACCGACAAAAATTATCATTTTCTATGGTTATCGCCGACTAATCTGTCATTGTATAGACAAGGATAGCACCATAACCTAGCATCTTCCACTGGGCTAAGTAATATCTTTTTTTTAGGCTTCAAATCTTACTTCTAATTGCACGATATTATTCCTGACAGTTTTGTGTAGAGGGCTGCATCACTATTTTTCTATAGAAAAACTGCAGAATTTTTGGTATAAAGCAAACATTGTCGTCAGGTGAAGACAATATTATAAAAATAAATTTTTTTTTAGTTTAGCAGAAAAAATCATGTACAGCCCTCTACATTTTTGTGCGTACTTTAATCGTGTAAAAGGATTTTCCATTCTGTTCAGCCAATTCAAAGATAGTGCTTAGACCGATTATGCAGTGTCGCTGTCACTCCAGGATCCCTTAAGCCGCGACGCAACGAAATCTGTTCTTTTTTGTTTAAGTGAGGAGTACGGCTGACTGATGAATACGGCTTCAAAAGATAGACTGTTCGAGCTGGATCAGAAGTGACTCCAAGTGCGCAAAGTCGCGATTTTATACAAAATTAAGGAGGCGGGATATTTTTTAATCTGATTTGATTGGTGGAGTTCTCTTCCGATCGTGACATAGCTTTCGTTTTCCGCCTATCCCTTGGCGAGTTACCCAAAAATCGTCATTGCCTATGAACAATTTCTAGTTAGCGGCTATTCATGGCTAGTACGTCATCACTTTGCCCTTTGACAGTCCCTTCCAGAGGCTTAGCTTTATCAATCGTTGCGAGCCGTGGGTCTTAAGTCGAATCCGCGTTTCACGGAAAAGCGTGAGATTAACCCGCCCGTGACCTAGATCACCTAGATCCTTATGGCGTTTTTAATTTATTGCGACCTATGCCACGAAATTTCGAGATAATTGGCTTCATTTCGTGGAATTAGATAGAATGCGACAAACAAATCTATAATTTGCCTATTTTATTAGGCTCGAGTCCTCTGGAAGGTTATAGGGAGGAAAAAGAACGAGGAAGAAAGGAAGAAAAGCGGAGTGTCACCGCAAATCGATGGCGCCGCTCGGGATGATCGAGTGTGCGTTTTGTCGTAACGGGCCGCGACGCCGCTCTCGAAAACTGCCGCTAGGATAGCGGGAGGGGGGGGGGGGGGAGATTGCGAGCTGTAAAAATCGCAAGCGCCGTTCTTTGACGGTTGGAGACCGAATGGTGTTTTGCGCAACGTGAAAGCGGGAGGCTGCGCGCCGCGTGAGCAACGAGTGAAACCACACGCCGCACGCTGCGCCGGGTCAAGCGTGAAACGCGCGCGCGTGTTTTACGCGCCGCATTCATTAACCCCTTCGCTATTATTCCACGCGTCGCTTCCCTCTTAGTACATTAAAGAATCCGCGAATCAAAACAGTTCGCCGAAATCGATGTAAGAACACCGAAGAAAGAGGGAGGAGGAGGAAGAAAAAGGTACCTATCGTAAACCGCGCGGTTGATATTTCACGTTACCGGTTAAAAATTCAGGAACCGACGCTTTATGTAATGGGAAAGCTGAGTACGGCATAGAATATTTACAAGTCGGAAAGAAATCGCATTGATACTCTATTTTCACCTTTCTCGCAAATTGCCGAGTGGCAAGTCGATAAATGAGAAAAGGAGAAGAAGGTGGTTTCCGAGAGATCCATTCAGGGATCATCCTGCTTCTCGCTCTACACACGTGACATTCAGATTAATGTCAGGCTCCTTCTCCGGTTTTAGCGCAAACACGAAAGTGGACCAGCGACACGTCTAAATGAGATTCGTAATTGCTCGAAAATGCAATAAAGCAGCGCTGTAGTATTACGCATTACGCGCGATATCACATGGTGCGCGAAAAACTGGAATGGATAGGTAGTTAACGGGAAAGTACTCGGTCGATCCTCGCGTTTAGTCGAGTCCGACCGGTTTTCTAATAAACACGGCCTCCTATCTGTAACAACGCTTGTCTAATCCCACGGGCCTATTTCGCGGAAAAAACGCCAATTTCCAGTTTTTGCTCGTAGCCTATACAGCGAAACGCTTATGGCTCGCGATTTCTGTTATTTGTCACGTACACAGATCGCAGAAGCAAAACCGGTCAGCTACAATATTTTATTGTCAACGCACTTTTTTCACTCTTCGGAACTACGCATCGTATTTCCACTGCTTTTGTATCATCTCTTCTTTTTCTCCGACGACTCCGCGACACACTTGTTATATCGACTTTCACCGGCGGATAAAAATCATTATACGTTTTATAGTCAGGAGAAGCCATCCGAGCCTCAATGTCCGCTTTTCCGTTCTCGGAAGAGGAGAGAAAAAAAGGGAGCTTCGACAAACGCTCGTGTCGGACAGTTTTTGTATGAATTACGATGTAATCAGGCTCAGATCGAAGCTTTAAAGTTTCCGTCGTGGTCGTCCCGGTAACATCGACAGATCTCGCCTTTCCTCCGCTGTTAGTCGTTAAGCTCCTCGATTGCAACAGTATCCCACCATTGCGCACCGTGATTAATGGTCCAGCCGTGAGTGAAACGTAAGTGCGTAGAAATAAGTAAAAGTTACACGCGGCCTTGTTCACCGTTCGCCAACAGCCGTGAGGCTGTAAAGGCCGCATTACAGGTGAGACCCGCCTGAGACAGAGAGGGCGGATGTTCCGGGGAAGCGAGGGCCACAGCCCTGACGGACGCATAAACGAACGAGCATTTGTCTCCGGCCTCCGCAACCGGTTACCTTCGTGATCTTTTCGAAAAGTAGTCTTAAAGACGTTTTATCTCATCTGGTACAAGCTGATTGGCTAATGGATAACTATCGGCATCTTCCGCTGGCGACATCGTAACGCTTGATAGTCTTACCAGCGATTTTCTCGAGCCACTTAATCGTTAACGCCTGCGATAAGATCATTAAGGTGAAAACCGGACGGGCGCGCGTTATTTACGAGCCCATTCTAGGAAAATCAGGTGAGAATTGGCGGAAACAATTGGAGTGAAAGTAAAAAGTAAGATAAAAGGGAAAATGATTAAGCGCATGCGGGATACCCCGCGCCGAGATCGACCACTCATGTGAAGCAAAGAGAACTCGACAATTCGGCGGAGCATCGCTTTCGCGCAATTTAACGCAACGTACCACGACCGGCGCGGCGCGATCCGTACTTTCGCGAAAAGCTAATATTTAACGTATGATCACGCAGTGAGAAGAGAGTATCGAGCGTGTCCGTGGACTGAGCCCGAAGGCACGGCTCTCGGAGATCAAAGAAGGGCTTTGCCGTAGAGCGAGCCTTTCGAAAGACATCGATTGCCCGCAGCTCGGCAAAAGTGAAGGTGCATCTATGTGGCCCCGCGAGCGAAGCCGCGTTATCCCGAGTAAGAGAGACAGAGGAGAGACCTCATGAAAGATTCATGCCGGCGAGGAAGACGGCCTACGGCGTCGCGAGACACCTGCGGTAACCACCATCACGACAAGTCTCACAGGAGATTAGGATGTCCCCGATATTTTTAGTCGCATTCTGGAATTGAGAAGCGGACACCGCGGTGGTCACTTCCGACCGATATACCTAGGACATCTTACGTGCCTCGCGTTTATATGCCTCGAACGACGACCGGGTGACACGGTTAAGGAGGATAACTACGGAGACGTTTCGTATGAAATTGCGAAATTGACTTTCTTGCGCGAGGAAATCTTGCCCGGCGAACACAAACGCCGGCTTCTTAATTCGCTCTACTTCACGGGTGTTCCCGTCCGTCATTACGTGAACTATCTGGAAGAGCAAATCGGCGTTTCTCGAGCATTTAACGTTGCTGAGCGTTGTTCGCGAGCCGAACTGGCGACGGCGACGGCAGAAACGCAGGGCGAGAAAGCTTGGAAAGCTTTCGTTTCAACAATCATTTGCCGCACTGCATGGTCTCGCGACTCGGCGCGAAAGCGCGCGAAAGCACTCGCAATCCGCAGCCGCTGCTGACTCTCGCGAAAAAAGAAGTGTCGAATGTACGATGCTGGACTGTTTACACAACTCTCTTCTCTAAATTCTAAATCTCTTCTCCAGATTCTCTCAGATGGCATCGAATTTTTCGTCTCTAGCCATTATCGAGAGGATGAAAGTCGGATCTTGGACAAGACGTTAAATATCTGTGTTTTTCAGGATCCGACTTATGTACACGGTTAATTAGTTGAAAATCTGGCGCGCGTCAGAAACGCTTAACATATAGTTAACGCACGTGTGATAATGTTTACGCGTTAATGTTCCTACGTGCTCGCGATTAATTCCACGGACACGATTCTGCTCCTCGAGAAAAGCGCAAGGGGAGTTGCGGGCTATTAGAAGGAATAGCGCCGCAAGACTTTCCAACACATATCCCATTTGCCGCCATCTCCATGTCGTTAACGTCTACTTACGCCAAATTACGTGGTTAGAGAAACCGACATACAAATTCATTCTGTAAAACGCGCTAGAAAAAAAATGACGTGCTCGCGACAAGAATCTAACGTGTACAACGTATCTTTTTAAACAGTAGACATTACAGGCCCGCGCTACGCGCGCGCTGTCAAAATATGCCATGACAGCCGCTCATGAAGTAAGCGCAACAAGAGAACCAATTCCCACATCGCGGAAAAGTGACTACAATATTTCGATAGATTCGAGTATCGATGACATGCCCTTTTTAGAAGAGGATAATCATGCAATTGTATAAATTTGTAAATCTTTGTCATTTGTGAAGACATAGTTCGCGCAGGTTTTTTAAGGGGATGCTGGAGCCGTCTGTTTTATCGGCACTTCTTTGTCGACACTTAGCGTCGTATTAATTTGACAGAATTAAAAATCCTTCTCCAGAATTGCAGTACATACATTAATGATTCAGGGGAACTCTGATTTTATATAGAAAACGAGAAAAAATTACGAAAGTACAGATTTCCTTATCTACTTTTATCCCAATATGGCGTCTCGAGTTGCGGCGAGCTGTCAGCTCGTCACAAGATGTATTTCATATAAGAGATATACCATTGGTACGAACGCGAAAACAAGTTCCCCTGAATTGCACAAGAATAAAAACATCGATAAACCCCCCAAATCAAGATTTGGAAGCGTAATATAAAAGTAAAGTGTCGATGTGTATCGTGCGTATGTATGCGTGTATCGTGCGCATGTATGCGTGCTTTGTGGATAAGAGTAGAGCGCAAAATAGCAGGAGATTAGTTCCGAGATATTCGGATAGAGGCGTTGTAAATTTCCATGGCACGCACCGCATGCACGCACGCACGGTCGCACGCACGCACGCACGCACACACTCAGAGATGAGTGTAGAGGACGAGGGGTAAGAAGTGTGAGGTGAGGTTATATACATCTGTCGACTGTCACCATCTGTCACTATCATAGCAAATGTGTTTTTCAGTATTTAGTAAGTGAATGTGTTGCATACTGTGTTTACGCGAACGTTACTTCTGTAGTAACTTACGATACTCGCAACCCGTCGCGTCACGTAAAGAGACACGGTCGGTCTCGCTTTCCTGTGATGATGACGCTTTTGATGAATTTTTCTGACTTGACGCGAGACACTACCGTGTCTCTTGATAATTCACTCTGCGTCAACGGGATTATTCTGTAGCAACATATGATAATTACTCCATGTAAACGGGGGTCTCTGCGTTTACGCGGAGTGAATTATCGTAAGTTACTACAGAAGTAACGTTCGCGTAAACACAGTATGCAACACATTCACTTACTAAATACTGAAAAACACATTTGCTATGATAGTGACAGATGGTGACAGATGTATAATCTCACCTCACACTTCTTATCCCTCGTCCTCTACAGTTACTTGCATAATATTTTTAGGCTATATTTATATATTACATTGGCTGCATTCCGATATTCACTGTACTGTATATCTATATTTTTCTATATTTTACGTTACGTATACTATAGATTTTCAGTACTGACAGTTGCTGACAGTAAATATCGAAATGCAGCCTATATGTTGTCTATATAAGCATGTGCATTGACTAGTAAGTACATATGTAATAGTGAAAACATCATTTTTTTGTTATATGTACTTATACATATATTATATTATCAATAAATACATATTGTGTGACTAGTAAGTATAGGTATGTGTCACAGTAAATGTGTGAGTGCATAATTTTTCTACTATACTTATATGTTATATTATCTATATAAATGTGCACACATTGATTAGTAAGTATACATATGTCATACTAAATGTATCAATTCAGTAAATGTTTATACTTACTATTTACTAGTCAATGTATGCACATACATATTGATAATATTATATAAAATCATAGCAGAAAAATTATGCATTTACACATTTACTATAATATGCCGTGCCAACAGTGGCACAGATCGATATAAATGTCGCGATTTTACTTTTATGTCATTGAGTCTTCTACGCGGTTCTGCTTGCGTTAAATTACACAGTCAAAACGCTAATAAAAAATGCTGGAAATATTTAATTACTTTCTTACCACATATTCATAAGAAAATATTTATACAAAAAATGAGATGACATATTATAAGATGTAATACCTTTAGTACAATGAACAGCGTATGTACATTGTAAGAAAGTAAATAAATATTTTAAACATTTTTTATACTAGCGTTTTGGGCTCTATGATTTGACGCGAACTGAACCGCGTGGAAGACTCAAGGGCGTATAAGTAATAAAATCGCGACATTTATATTTACGTTGAAGAAGGACAGGAACCAGGAAAAGAAATATATTTTGTTTATATTTTTTCTTTTTATGTATTTCAGTATGTCTTATGTATTTTATACAGGTACGTATCCCGGCACCTATTATGTGCGGTAAAAGATAAAGTTAATCTTTTCGTTGTGCGTTCAGTCTTCGATTACACAGCCGACGAAATGAACACAATACCGTTTAGACCCCGCTTATTGTTAGCCCCGCTCAATGTTTTCCGTTTTGAAATATTTAAAATTTCTAATTTTCAACGGGCTTTGTTATTCGTCTTAAAAATTATCCTTGAAGAAACTTGACGAAATTGTGTAGGTGGAAAATGTCGAAATTTTTGTTAGTATAATGCGTCAAACTTTAATTGATCCTATATGTGAAACCTTCAAAACCGCTCTCACCATCAATGGATTGTACCACCGGTACTCGACCGTATCTTATTTTCAGACCCGATCCAGAAGATTGTAAATGTGACGTTCATGGCTACGAGACTGAAAAAGCTAGGTAAAATCTAAGTTTTTGTAGTCAACGAACAATCTCTCTCTCTCTCTCTCTCTCTCTCTCTCTCTCTCTCTCTCTCTCTCTCTCTCTCTCTCTCTCTGTCTCTTTCTCTCTCTCTCTCTAAAATTGTACTTGTTATAATAAAATCGTACTAAAATGACTGTTTTATTAATTTTATTATTCTTATTATTTTTCCTCTACACATACGTACTATAGACAGATTAGATATGAGAAAGAATATACATATATAAGCGTATATTTTTTGTATAGATTATATACATTTATATTTCTTTTTACGTGAAAAATTTGTTATCGAGTATTACAACTATTACTTGACTCTTTATTTTGCGCGCCTATATATAGAATGTGTCAAAATACCATTAGGCGTGCATCTAAAAAATTGTCAACATTTTTGACATTACGAAGACCCCTATTTCTTTCACGAAATTAGATGGAGACGTTTGAAGTTTAAATGGCATGCACGCATATACATGCATTCACACATGCACACACACGCATACACGCAGGCAGTGTAGGAGACGACCGCTGCCCGTTCGTGAGCTCGAGCCCGAGCCTCGAGCTTGCAATGTTTTTTTCTATTTCCAGTTACGCACACAGAGACGCTCTGGCTATCCGTGTGACGACGCGCCGAGCGAGATTGTCATCTTCCCTCTTTCTCACTCTTACTCATGCGATCGAGGCTGCTCCATCATGCTTTCACAGCGTGAATCTAAGGAGACAACCAATGTTGTACTTCCTGTATTGTGCTGTATTTTTAATATGTTGTACACCTCTCTAGTAATAAAAGATAAAATAACTTGTGTCAATGGGCAATAGCTTACTTATAACATATAATTGTTTAATGTTTTTATGTATATAATGCATGGAGTCGGTAGAAGTCACTTCTAAATAATATGCGTGGTCGAGCGCGTAAGGCGACTGGCTGGAATGCCGGACGTCTCAAGTTCGATCCCCTGTTTTTTTAAATACTTTTTTTTAACATAAAAGTATTAAAATAACTTATTCTGCAATATATAAAAATAAAAAATAATTACTTTATATTCTTTATAGTTATTCACATATTTTTCAGCATAGCATATTTAGCAATGACATATTCGTCTTTAATTATTATTTGTCGCCTTGCTAAAAAAAATGTGAATAACTATAATGAATATAAAGTTATTATTTTTTACTTTTATATATTGCAGAATAAGTTATTTTAATACATTCTTATGTTAAAAATTTTTTTTTTAAAGCAGGGTGATCGAACTTGAGACTCCGGCATTCCAGCCAGTCGCCTTACGCGCTCGACCACGCATATTATTTAGCAATGACTTCTACGGACTCGATACATTATGTACATAAAAAAGAATTATATGTTAGGGCCGGGGCACGAACATTGCCGTAGCATCTTACGCCACCTTACGTGAGAATTGCCTTACGCCACACGTAAGCCAAACGTACGGCAACGCACATAGAAAAGTAACGTAACGCATGTAACGTATGATATGTTATGTTACGTTTTTCTATGTGCGTTGCCGTACGTTTGGCTTACGTGTGGCGTAAGGCAATTCTCACGTAAGGTGGCGTAAGACGCTACGACAATGTTCGTGCCCCGGCCCTTATAAGTAAACTATTGCGCATTGATACAAGTGATTTTATCTTTTGTTACTAGAAGGGTGTACAACATATTAAAAATACAGCACAATACAAGAAGTACGACATTGGTTGTCTCCTCAGATTCACGCTGTGAACGCATAACGGAGCAGCCTCGATCGCATGAGTATAAAGCGGGGAGCACATACTTCTGCACAACGCATAATGCTGATTGGTCTATTTCCTTATGCACATGTGATTGGACCAATCAATTTTCTTATGCTTACGCATTATGCGTTGTGCAGAAGTGTGTGCTCCCCGCTTTACTCATGTGATCGAGGCTGCTCCGTTATGCGTTCACAGCGTGAATCTGAGGAGACAACCAATGTCGTACTTCTTGTATTGTGCTGTATTTTTAATATGTTGTACACCTCTCTAGTAATAAAAGATAAAGTCACTTGTGTCAATGCGCAATAGTTTACTTATAACATATAATTTTTTTTTATGTACATAATGTATCGAGTCCGTAGAAGTCACTGCTAAATAATATGCGTGGTCGAGCGCGTAAGGCGACTGGCTGGAATGCCGGACGTCTCAAGTTCGACCCCCTGCTTTAAAAAAAGAAATATTTTAACATAAGAGTGTATTAAAATAACTTATTCTGCAATATATAAAAGTAAAAAATAATAACTTTATATTCATTATAGTTATTCACATTTTTTTAAGCCAAGCGACAAATAATTAAAGACGAATATTAGGCCAGTCATATTAGACATCGAACCAATTACTCTTCCCAGGTTGCAACCACCATGAATCACATTGATTTGAGGTGCTGTAAGTGGGATTTATTTTGCTTCGCAAAATTAACGCGCATTAAAAAGTTATTAACAATATTATCAACAAAAAACGCAATTTTTAAAATTTTTTTTCAAATATCTCAAAAACTAAGCAAGATAGGGTAACTAACTATACATACCTTTTTCGTAGAGCGTAAAATTATGTACAATAATGATCTAAACAACATTTATCGTCAAGTCAGTCATTTAGCTTGCACGCGCCGTCAAAGTCCGAGACTCGGATCTCGAAAACCCTCGTTTTTTTGATATTGCGTCAGTGATTTTTTTCCGTCATTTAAAATGGAATTAAAAATCCCCAAAAAATCGCATATCATCTGAGAACTACAAAGAATAGTTTTCATGGTGTAACCGATTTTTTAGACCCTTTTTCTTTAGTTTGTAGCTATGTAAGCAAAAAATTTTGATTTTTTGGAATAGTCTTAGTTTTTCGCTGTTTTCAGGCCTTAGAATTTATTTGAGACGAACTTTATTATATGCGTCTTGTTGTGGACGAAATTTGCAACAAAAAAGGACCCTTGTATTTTTTTCGTACGACGAACGCTGATTTTTTTATTGACGCACAAAATTATCTAATATTGCGCATATGTCTGATAACGCTTGTTTTACACTAAAATAATTATTTTTTATTAAAATTTACGTAATTTTTTGCATTATTATTGAACCATATTGCAAAGCCGTTTTCAACACATTCTCTCATGTTTACTTATTTATTAACAAATTGTTTATTTAAAAATTATTATAAACAATTAGAAAAAAACATGTTATAATCGTTGTACTCGTCGTCTCATATCAACTCGAAAAATGTTTTTAAAAAATTTATTCATATTATTTATAACATTTATTCAAACATACAGACAGTGCATCTTTTGACTATTTTCCATACCACCTCTGAGGTAAAGTCAATGGTGCGTTTTTTTTCTGTGGTTTCCCCAGTAGGCCTAATCCACAAGCATTGAAAATATGTTCTTTTGATGTGATAATCATTTGGATATTCCTTGGATACTAAAACTATCCAACACGCAGATGTTGATGAAAATTAACATCCGCGTCTTGAATAATTATTTCAATCCTCAGTATCCATAGGCTCAGCTTGAATTACAATATCTTCTATATATCTTTCATGCTTTTACTGGCTGTGACACCATGAGCGCAATTTTCCAACGAGGGAAAAATGGCATATTTTTTTACGATGGAAAAATAACATTTTCCATTTCCTTAAAAAAAAAAACCGAATTTACTGAAAAACGTACGACTTTTTGACGATCTTGAGGCAAATGTTAATTTTCATCAACATCTGCGTGTTGGATAATTTTAGTATCCAAGGAATGTCCAAATAATCACATAGAAAGGACATATATTCAATACTTGTGGATTAGGCTTACTGGGAAAACCACAAAAAACGCACCATTGGCTCAGAGATGGTGCGAAAAATAGTCAAAAGATGCACTGTATGTTTTATATAAATGTTATAAATAACACATGAATAAATTTTTTAAAAACATTTTTTGAGTTAAAATAAGACGACGAGTACAACGAATATAACATGTTTTTCTAATTGTTTATAATAATTTTTAAATAAACAATTTGTTAATAAATAAGTAAACATGAGAGAATGTGTTGAAAACGGCTTTGCAATATGGTTCAATAATAATGCGAAAAATTACGTAAATTTTAATAAAAAATAATTATTTTAGTGTAAAACAAGCGTTATCCGACCTGTACGCAATATTGGATAACTTTGCACGTCAATAAAAATATCAGCGTTCGTCGTATGAAAAAAATACAAGGGTCCTTTTTTGTTGCAAATTTCGTCCACAACAAGATGCATACGATAAAATTCGTCTTAAATAAATTCTAAGGCCTGAAAACAGCGAAAAACTAAGACTATTCCAAAAAATCAAAATTTTTTGCTTACATAGCTACAAACTAAAGAAAAAGGGTCTAAAAAATCGGTTACACCCTGAAAAGTATTCTTTGTAGTTCTCAGATGATGTGTGATTTTTTGGGAATTTTTAATTCCATTTTAAATGACGGAAAAAAATCACCGACGCAACATAAAAAAAACGATGAAATCGAAGGTTTTCGGGATCTGAGTCTCGGACTTTGACGGCGCGTGCAAGCTAAATGATTGACTTGACGATAAATGTTGTTTAGATCATTATTGTACATAATTTTACGCTCTACGAAAAAGGTACGTATAGTTAGTTACCCTATCTTGCTTAGTTTTCGAGATATTTGAGAAAAAATTAAAAAAATTGCGTTTTTTGTTGATAATATTGTTAATAACTTTTTAATGCTCATTAATTTTGCGAAGCAAAATAAATCCCACTTACAGCACCTCAAATCAAAGCGATTCATGGTGGTTGCAACCTGGGAAGAGTAATTGGAAGATTAATCCCCTAAATTAGTCTAATATGACTGGCCTATATGTCATTGCTAAATATGCTTTGCTGAAAAAAATGTGAATAACTATAAAAAATATAAAGTAATTATTTTTTATTTATATATATTGCAGAATAAGTTATTTTAATACTTTTATGTTAAAAAAAAGTATTAAAAAAAACAGGGGATCGAACTTGAGACGTCCAGCATTCCAGCCAGTCGCCTTACGCGCTCGACCACGCATATTATTTAGAAGTGACTTCTACAGACTCCATACATTATGTACATAAAAAACATTAAACAATTATATGTTATAAATAAACTATTGCGCATTGACACAAGTGACTTTATCTTTTATTACTAGAGAGGTGTACAACATATTAAAAATACAGCACAATACAGGAAGTACAACATTGGTTGTCTCCTCAGATTCACGCTGTGAAAGACAGCAGCAATAACAGAGCAGCCTCGATCGCATGAGTAAGAGTGAGAAAGAGGGAAGATGACAATCTCGCTCGGCGCGTCGTCACACGGATAGCCAGAGCGTCCCTGTGTGCGTAACTGGAAATAGAAAAAAACATTGCAAGCTCGAGGCTCGGGCTCGATCTCACAAACGGGCAGCGATTGTCATCTCCTACACTGCCTGCGTGTATGCGTGTGTGTGCATGTGTGAATGCATGTATGCGTGCATGCCATTTAAACCTCAAACGTCTCATCTAATTTCATGAAAGAAATAGGGATCTTGGTAATGTCTAAAATTTTGACAATTTTTTAGATGCACGCCTAATGGTATTTTGACACATACTATATATAGGCGCGCAAAATAAAGAGTCAAATAATAGTTATAATACTCGATAACAAATTTTTCACGTAAAAAGAAATATAAATGTATATAATCTATACAAAAAATATACGCTTATATATGTATATTCTTTCTCATATGTAATCTGTACGTATAGTACGTATGTGTAGAGGAAAAATAATAAAAATAATAAAATTAATAAATAGTCATTTCAGTACGGTTTTATAGTAAAAAGTACAATTTTAGAGAGAGAGGGAGGGAGAGAGAAAAAATGAAAAAATGCTCATATATAGGCTGTGGTTCACTTGATGCTACAAATGCTTCGCAGCATTCCTCTTCTCTTTTCTTTCAATGAAGAAAGAAGAAGAAGAACGCTTCAGAGCATTTGTAGCGTCAAGTGGATCGCAGCCATGATCATACATGTGTAAATGTAATAATGGTATGTAACATATGATTATATATTATTATTGTGCGCGACTGGTCGAAGGAGTTACGAGTGACAGAGAATTTTGAATTTAATTGCAAAGTCTCTTTAAGTATGTAATTGTCTATAATAATAATAATAATTATGTACAATATTTAGTCTTTATGCCGCGAGCTACGGACAGAGATTCCGTGAACGACGGATATTCTCGCCTGTGAAAGCGAGCACACGATAACCGCGAGCCTCGGATAGACGGATAGACAACGACAGCAACAGCAACTTTACCATAGAGCCACTGAGAGATAGTTTTTTTTTTATTTATACAATGTAATTTATGTTCAACATTTTACAAATAATTATTTTTATTTCAAATAAATAAAAGAAAAATTGAAGCTGTTTTTTATGTGTACTAGACACTACAGACGCGCGCTACGCGCGCGCTATTTAGCTTTAACATTACACACAACTGTCAAAATATATGATGAACATTACACACAACTGTCAAAATATATGATGACAGTTGCAAATGAAGTAAGCGCAGTGAGAGAACCAATCGGCATCGCGGAAAAGAGGCAACAATAAACTATCCATGCCTTTTTTAGAAAAGGATTTGGTGCAATTTTAAAGTTTGTAATATTTCTTTTATAACATGTTATTTATTTTATTGCTTTTTCTACAATTTGTACTTGTCTTGTAAAGAATATGTATGCATATTTACCATTTGTGTTAGCTGACTATTATTCTACTTTAAAATTGACCTACTGAGTTTTTTTAGCACGCACCGTGTCCGTATTATGTATTTTACTTACATCGTCATTATATTACAACATCTCATCATTTAGTATTTACTCAGCGACAATCGTTATTGTACGATATTGTTTTATATAACTTGTATGATTGTAAAGTATTTTTATATTAGTACATTATCATTCACTCTCTAATGGCTTTACGTTTATACTGTAATAGGATAAATGAAAAACAGTAATGAATTTTTAAAAGAACAGAAACATAGAATTATATTTTTTAATTTTACGCAGTTCTTTCTATTACCTGTTACAAGAATATTATGATAACAAATAAGTGTATAAACAGTATAATACGTATAGTTTTGTAGATACAAATTTTTTAAAATTATGCCGTTTTATAAGAATAATCGAGTAGTTGATTTTGAAAAGTATTATATTGTTTACGACGTTATAAAAAATAATGTAAATAATGTTTCATATGCATAATCTTATAAATCGTTAATTTATTATACTAATTGAAACTAAAAATCCGAAGAGACAGAATTTTACAATGTCATTTTGACATAGTGTAGAGTAATAATCAGCTATCACAAATGGCACAGATGCATAATATATTCTTTGCAAGACAAGTATAAATTGTAGAAAAAGTAATAAAATAAATAACATGTTATAAAGGAGATATCACAACATTAAAAGTGCACCAAATACATAAAAAAAAAATAGTTTTAATTTTTTTATTTTTTTCTTTTCAAATAAGATAAAAATTATTTGTAAAATGTATGCAACATAATTATACATTGTAAAAATTGGAATAAAACATCCATTAGTGGCTTTTGACAACCAGTGACTCCTCTGCGTATATTTCACGCCCGGTAGATGCGGCCTGTATATTTACGTACGGCACGCGACCGTTACGAATCCGCGTAAACAAATGAATGCGCGTCTCGCGTCGCGAGCGGGCCGGACAGTACGCTGTTAGACGATCTCTCTCTCGTGACAGAAGATCTCGCTTCTCGTGCACGTCGTGACGTACAGATTGCGTCAAAGTAACAAGTGTGAGAGTGTGTGTGCGAAAGAAAACGGCAGCGATATGATTCTTTGGAGGTCAGCTGAGATGCTATACTCGCAATGACAGGTTTTGCTATCTGGGATATTATAATAGTGGCCTGGTTAATTTTAATTAAGTGCCAGAGGTGTCAATCGTGGCTGGCTAGATTTAATTAGTTTCAGAGGCGTTAATCGTGGGCTAGCTAATTTTAATTCAGTATCAGAGGCGTTGATCGTGAGCTGACTACTGTTAATAAAATGTCAGAAGCGTCTATTTTGACGGTTGAGAAAAAATGTACTGTAAATATATTTGTCATTTTGTATTATAAATATATAAACAGTACATATATATATAGATATATCTATATATATATATATATATATATATAAAATAAAAGGTTGTGTATTTTACATTATTCACTTTCGGTGAAATAAAAATGCTAACACCCAGAACCTATGTTCATAACACATAATGCGCATATACATGCAATGTATATGTACTCATACATATAATTGCGTACATGTATATATGTGTATGTGTATACATTATAATACGCATTATATATTGCCTTACACTTTCGACATTGCATATATATATATATATATACTAGAAAAATATCCAATGCAATGTTACGGAATAATAGAAACGGGCCTCGGTTGTACGCGGTGCTCTCAGCGCACACGTACACGGCACGCATTTGTGTGCGGTACAGAGTCATCTGTCACACACATGTTACCGAGGCCGTCGGTAAAAGAAATAAAAATATTGACATATTGATTATTTTTGATTCCAATTCCTACCACCCGGAAGGTAAAGGGCGCTGTAATTCGCGTTAGAGTTCGCCGGCCTTCTTTATCGACGCTAATCGAGTTCGCCTGCGGCTCCAGCATCCCCTTAATAATATTTAGAGATACGGCGGGCAACGAGCTACCGGCGCGTTCGTGCAGACGACTTTAAAGGGGGTGCCAGACCAATTTTCCAGCCAGTACAAGTAGCCAGACTTATTTTTTTATAATTTTATATATTTAAACTACCATCTTGACAAGTTACAGCTCTAATCAAATAATTCTACAAATCGACTTTTTACAACGACTTTGGGAGGATGCCAGACTCATTTTCCAGTGTCAGTGCATGCAGTTGCATGCTAGACTCTTCTAAAACATTTCTTTATACAAAAAACAATAAATATATAAAAGCTCAGTACTAATCAAATTCTTCCAACATAAGTGTTTTTACGACAAGATCAAAGGCGCCACAACGCCCATTCCAGCGAGACAGCGCAGCCAGACTCTGCATTTCATCAACAACACTATTAAAACAAGAGAAATTACTTTGTTCCAAGACTAATCAAATCGCTGACACTTTTGTGTTGTTACCTCCCGGGCTATATGGTGGTTTGGCGTCTAGGGGGAAGCCTTACGAGTCATCAGTGCAAGTTTGGTCACAATGAGTGCATACGTATTTCTGTGCCAGTATTTGTGATTCGTGAAGGAGTTTTTTGCGCGGTCAAAATGGAGCGAGATGTTTAATGCTCTCCACATCCCCAAAATGTTCACCCCACATAATTATTTTAACCCACACAGCAAAATACATCACCTCAGCCAGGGTAATATTTTTCGCAATGAATTTAATTATTTAATCAAGACGCTTATATTATAAGCATCTAAAATTACATCAATTTAAAATGACCAGAATCCTTGGTCGAAACGCGGTGACGATTTGTCACGACGATTATAATCGTTGCCACGATTATAATCATTGCCAGTATATAGTCAATTAAAAATTCTTAATTGTGTTTATTATTATCTGGCGAAGCAAATGTTACTTATTCGGTTTAAATATTAGGATATATAAATGTAAAAATATTCCTGTAATAAATATTAAATATTTGAATAAGTAAATGTAGGAATATATGTTATATTTTATTCTTTTTCATTGTGCATTATGTTCAATTAATTATTATTTCTAATTCCGATTCCTAATATTTAATATTTGTTCTTATTCATAAAATATGCTCTATTGCATGCAGGGCCTAGGTCTCTCAAGAAGTAACGGTTTTTGTGATAGGTTTCAACAATCTAACTGGTTACAGTACCCTGACAGAAGTAAAAATTAGGAAAAATTTAGGAAGTTGTAAAAAGTTATAAATTAATAGGAGTATGATCTTTTTGTTACATATGTCTACTTTGTTTGTATGTTACGTACATTTAAAAAAATATTTTGTAAATATTTACCTTTACACAGCCCCCGCGAATAACCTTGACCTTGACATATGTTGTCAAGGTCACCCTCCTGAGTGACCTTCAGAAGGTTTTAGCCGTCGCTCGTTTTTTAATTAAAAAGTTATTCACAAAAAATGTTTGAAAATTATACGAATTTATGTCACTACTAAGGGAGGTAATTAATTTAATTTAATTTAATTTGCTGATATGTGTGCTGATGTGTGTATAGACAGTACACATGTGGGGGTGGACGTCGGTTCGCGTAGAAAGTTGAAAACCCGAACTGTACAATGATAGACCTTGTTTGTATCATAGTCGCACATTTATTATCCCAGTAAAAAAATCGTACTGCAAATACATTAATTACAATCATTCAGCAACGTATTAAACCTGGCACAATAATCTATAGTGACTGTTGGAAAGGATACAGATCTTTGACTGATTTTAATTACATACATCAGACTGTGAATTATCCTGAGAATTTTGTAGACTCTGTGTCAGGAGTACATACACAAAATATAGAAAAATTATGGCGCGATATGCGTGCTGCTTTGCCTCGTTTTGGCATAAAACAAGAATATTATATAAATTACATAGAGACTTCCGGGACTGAGTAAGTAGAGAGAAGCACGCCTGTCAAACGCGTCAGTGTTTTTTCGAACTTATCTGCCGTTCCTTCGCCGTGGGGCGACTTTGTTTCAGGTAGTTTGCATGCACAGATATGCAGGACTGACTGCAGATATAAATCGGCAGTGTAGGAGTCGAACTACAGACGAGTTCGGGGATTCTGTGTTGTTACGGCAATTTGGAGGTTAGGTGATAGAAGCGGAAACAGGCACGGAGAAACCGGAGTCGGAGTAGCACAAAAACATGTCGATAAAGAAGAGAGTGACAGGAGGAAAGAGGTGCTGAAGAGATAAAAGGCGAGAAAAGGATTTAGATGGACGAGAAGAAGGAGGAAGGCAAGAAAAAAGATATTAACTTGAAGAAAGGCGAGAAGGAGAAGAGGACGATAGAAAAAGGTAGAATTACAGGAGGCAGGCCCACGAGGGCGGAGGAGCTGTCAAGAATAAGAGATAGGACAGGAAGTCAAGGATCAATTATAGAATACATAAGGAAAAGAGGAAGGGAGGAAGAAAAAGAAATAGCAGAAAAAGCCGAAAAAGAAATACTGGAAAATTTTAGTAAAGAAAAAAGAGTGATAAGATCGCCGCCAAACAAGATAAAAAGAGAGGAAAAGAAAGAAGAAGGCATGGAGGCGGAAAAAAATGCTGAAAGAGATTTTAGCGAAAATTAATGGATGAACAAGAGAGAGAAAGAAAGAAAGATAAAGAAGAGATAATGAAAGAGATACACGACCTGAGGGAGGAATATAGAAAGAGAGAAATGCTTTGGGAAGGGCAAAAAGCGAGTTTAGAAAATAGAATAAAACAGCTGGAAGAGAAAGTAGAAAAAGTGGAGAACAGTGGAGGTGAAAAGTTAGAGAGCAGTGAACTAATGAAGAAGATGAAGGAGATGGAAAGAACTCTGAATTAGCCGAAAGGAGAAGAAGGAAAAATAATATAATTATAAAAGGAATGAAAGTAGAAGAAAATGGAGGTGAAAGAAAAGAGAAGATGGAGAAATTCCTTGAAGAAATCACCAAAAAGAAGGTGGAAGTGGTCGAAGTGCTGGCAATTGGCCGGGGAGAATACAAAATGACGCTAGTCAGATTCAATAGATGGGAGGATAAAAAAGAAATAATGGCAAAGAGGAAGGAGATAGGAAAAGCAAGAAAGATATTTATGAATGACGATCTGATGGCAACAGAAAGGCAGATACAAAAACATCTATGGAGTATAGTAAAAGCAGAGAGAGAAAAGGGGAAGAAAGCAATGGTAGGATATCAAAGAATATGGATAGACAATAGCGACAGGAAATGGAATGAAAGCACCGAAATGCTAGAAAGCAGAAATGTTTTTCGGAAAGAGTAGAGAAAAGAGAAGACAGGGAGAGGGAGAGAGGGAGAGTAAGAGAGGAGGAAGAAGAGGAAAATAAGGCGGAAAAAGGAAGAGGATTAAGGATATGCTTTCGGAACGTGGCGGGACTAATTAATAAATGTGAGGAAACATAGGATTATTTGGAGAATTTTGACGTGATAGGACTAGTAGAAACATGGATGGAAGAAGATAAATGGAGGAAGATTAAAAATAAATTGCCCAGCAAATTTATTTGGAATTGTGTACCAGCGAAAAGGGAACACAGGAAATGAAGAGCAAAAGGAGGAATAATAACAGCAGTCAACAAGAATTTGAAACTTATAGAGGTTAGGAAGATTAGCGACGAAGTGATAGAAAGCAGATTAGAGTATAATGGAAACAAATGAAGAATAATCACGTTGTACAGTCAAAAGATGGAAGATACGATGGAAACACTAAGGGAGAAGGTACAAGAAGAGGATGAAGAATGGTTGCTAGTAGGAGGTGATTTCAACGCGAGGACGGGAAGCAGAGGAGGACCGATAAATGAGGAGGAAGAGAAAAAAAGAGGGGCGAGACCAGAAAGTTAGTAGATAAAGTTGTAAATAGGGAGGGACGTATATTAACAGATGAAATAGAATAAAGAGGATGGGCGATATTAAATGGGAGTTTCGAAAGGGAAGGGGGATGGACTTATATAGGAGACTTGGGATCATCGGTTATAGACTATGTCTTAGGGAATGACAAAGCAGCCCGGGAAAAAAAGATTATATATAATTATATATAATGCAATTATATATGAATTTTGTCTCTATATGATCATATATAATTATATATAATCATATATAATCATATATGAACATATATAATAATATATTATATATATGTAAATATATATAATCATATATGACCATATATAGTCCATATATATTAAAAAAGAACTGTTAACTTTGATAATAAAACATTGATAAGTTAAGATGTATATTTTTTCAAAAGCTGTAGAATCAAAAGTGAAATGATTTATTCCATATATTATAACTTGGCACTGCTTGACGTGAGACAATGCCGTGTCTCTTGATACTGTTTTTATATCATTGTTCGTCAAAAATACGAGAAACGAATTCTATCGAATGCCATCTATTGGATAATCCGAATTTAAAGTTTATATATGATTATATATAATCATATATAATCTACATGGATAAATGCTTCTTATATATAATTTATATATAAATTACATGAACTCATACATAATCATGTCAAATTGTATGTGAAACATTTATATATATTTAAATATATTTTAATCGCCTGTATAATTATAAATAATTATATATAATCATATAAGGTTACATATACTTCCATATAAATCTTATATGTATCCATACATGAGTGCATATATGATCTATTGTTCATATCTAATTATATTTGGAATTATATATGCCCATATATAATGATATATGGACCTATATATAATTTTATATAAAGCACCAAATTTCATATATAATCACATATAATCATATATATTTATATATAATACCTATATAATTATATATAATTATATATAATCTTTTTTTCCCGGGAGGAGAAGAAATAAATATGGTTGAAGAAGGAATTAGAACGGAATCGGATCATGTTCCGCTGGAGGTGGAGTTGACAGGGCCACGGGTGATGGAGACAGGGAGAAGGAAAAAAGAAATGGAATTAGAGAGAAGCGACTGGACAGAAGAAGGGAGGAAAGAATATGAGAAATGTGAAGGATGGTCGAGTACACAAATAGATACAGAGAATATCTGGAAGGAGATGAAAGAAAAAGTAAAGAGCGCTATCACGAAGCATAAGAAAAGGATAATACCATGGAGATTAGGAAGAAAAGAATGGTATAATAAAGAATGGAAGGAAAGGAAAAGAAGATTGAGAAGATTGATGAGGGACTGGAAGAAGGGAAGGATCGGAAAAGAAGAGTATGTGAGGGAAAGAAAGGAGCACAAGGAATGGTGTAAGGAGCAGAAGGGGAGGCACGAAAGCGAGGAAGAAGAAAAGATAAGGAACATTAAAAACGAAGCAGAAGCTTGGAAGTATATAAATAAATACAGGAAAAAGAAAACTGAGGGAATAAGCGAGGTACAAATGGATGAGTGAAGAGACCACTTCATGGAAATGTTAGGAGGGACAAAGGAAAGAGTGGTGCTAGCCATAGAAGACGAGGGAGAAGAAGATAGCACGAGAGTGGAGGTAACAAAGGGAGTCGAAGAAATATCGAGGGAAGAGGTGATTGAAGTAATAAAGAAACTGAAGATGGGAAAGGCAATAGCAGAGGACGGGATTGAGAACGAGGCGTGGAGATTTATGCAAAATGATGTAGGTGAAGAATTCCTGAAGTTAATCAACAGAATTTGGAAAGGAGAGGGCATACTGGGAGATTGGAATAAAGGTATGATTAGTCCAATACATAAAAGAGGAGAGAGAAACGACCCAAAAAATTACCGAGCAGTTACTTTAATGAATACGGCGTACAAAATATATGCAAGTATCTTAAATGCGAGGTTGGAGAAGGAGGTGAAGTCTAAGTTAAGGGAAGTGTAATTCGGGTTTAGAAGGAACAGAGGAACGATGGATACAGTATACACGGTGAACTATGTAGCAAATAAGGAGCTGAGTAAGAAAAGTGGAAAGGTTTTTTCATTCTTTGTTAATCTTAAAGCAGCTTTCGATAAAGTGGATAGAAGGAAAATGAATAAAATAATGAGGAAGATAGGGGGAGATGGCTGGTCTAGTAGGTAGAGCGCCAGATTCGTAATCCGGAGCAGGTTGCAGTAAACCGGGTTCGAATCCCGCTAGGCCACACAGAATTTTCTCAGAAAAACGCTGCTCCCCATCTAGCGGAAAGAGGTATCCCTAGATGGAAAACTGGGCTTCGTCTTTCGGAAGAGACGTTAAACCGTTGGTCCAAAGGAAATAGTAATGATAGTGGATGAATAGTATTGGAATAGAGGGTTGGGAACGTCCCTACAAAAACACCTTGCAACCCTACGGGGAGTCAATAAACGTACTTTTACTTTTTTTTTATGAGGAAGATAGGAATTGAAGATAACTTGAGACGAAGAATAATGGAGACATACAAAGAAACAAAAAATGTAATGAAGATAAGAGATAAGAAGACAGAGGAATTTTGGACAGAAAAGGGACTAAGACAAGGATGCCCGTTGAGCCCGAACCTATTCAACTTATACATCATGGATTTAAAGGAAGGAATGAAAAAAGGACAAGCAGGAGGCCTTGTGCTAGGGAAAGAAAAATTGTGTACAATATCATACGCAGATGACGTAGTGTTAATGGCGACGAGAGAGGCGGAATTGAAGGAAATGATGAGGAGGTTCAAGAGGTATTTGGAAAGGAAGGGTTTGAGTTTGAGTCCAGAGAAATAAAAAATAATAGTGTTCGAGAAAGCTAGGGGAAGAAGGAAGAAAAGGGAATGGAAATGGGGAGAAGAAGACATAGAGGAGGTCAAAGAAATAAAGTATCTGGGATATATACTACAGAAAAATGGGGGAGCGGAGAATTATATAAAAGATAGGATGAAGAAGGCTACAATAGCGAAGAGGACATGGAGCTTAGGAGAGAGAATATTTAAAGAAGATTTTAGAAGAAGGATGAAAATGTTCGAGGCACTGGTAGAAAGCGTGGTATTATACGGAGCTGAAATATGGGGGTGGCTATACGAAAGCAGATTAGATGTGATAAAAAGAAAGTATGTTAAATAGATTTTAGGATTGGATAGAAGAACCCCGAATTATATAATATCAGAAGAAGCTAAAATAAAGGAAATAAAAGTGAGGGCAATAAGAAGAGCTGTGAGGTATGAGGAGAAGGCGAGACAGAGAAGAAAATAGTTCAAGCATGTATAAAGGATCTAGAGAGGAGCAGACCAAGGAAAGAGGAAAGTTAATTGGGATAATAAGAGAAGGGAACTGATAGAGAGGGCAGGAATGGAGAAGGAGCAGCTGAGGAGAGAAATGGAGGCAGAGGACCGGGAGGCGGCGGAGAATCTCGTAAAGAGAATAGAGGAAAAGGAGAAGGAGGAGAGACAAATAAAGATAAACGAGTCAAGATACAATAGTAACTATAAAGAGATTTTAACAGAAGAGTTACCAAAGTATTTACTAGGAAAGAAGAAGAAAAAGGATAGAATGTTGATAGCCGGATACAGATGCGGGAGTGAGGTGAAAGGCAGTCAACATTGGAGGGAGGAAGAGGATAGAAGATGCAGAATATGCCAAAAAGAAGAGGAGAACATAGAACATATACTAAAAGAATGTGAAGCGACAAAAAGCGAGATACAGTTAAAAGAATTTTTAGGAGAGGAAGGAAAAGGACTAGAAGTAATGAAATGGAGAGAAAAGGTTAGAAAAGAGGCGGAGAAAAAGGATGGAATGGAGGGAGAAGAGTAGGAAGGGAAATTGAAAGACAGTTAGAATGTTGAATTGGTTTTGGAGTTAGTTAGGATGATCTAAGTGATATATAATATATAATGTATGTAAAAGAGAAAGTTATATGTTTGAAATTATGTTATATGTGTGTAAATTTATGTAAGGGTTGACGGAAGTCATCCTAAGCCGCAAGGCAAGAATTAAATAAAATTATTATTATATAAATTACATAACTGAATTTTTGTTTAAGAAACGATATCATCTTAATGAAAGAATACCGCAATTTTTTAAAATAATGATTTCTTTATATCCATTAACTAATGTATCAATTACTAATGAATAAATTGTGACATATTTTTGATAGAATTGCACAATGCGACTTTTCACACAAACCGAGGTCCAGCTCCATCCCTCGCTCACATGTATACTGTCTATACACGTGCATCAGCAAATTACTTCCTTTAGCACTGACACATACTTGTGAATTTTTCAAACTTTTTTTGTTCATAACTTTTAAATCACCCCTCCTGCACCCCCCATGTACTTGATATATTATATTGGATATATTCATCATTAAAAGTTAAGTGATATGCAAATGGATATTTTGCTCTCTCCCGCTTACATGTGTACTTCTATCCCGTTAAAATAACTGCTGTATTTTCCAAACTTTTTTGTAAATAACTTTTTAATAAAAAACGAGCGACGGCTAAAACCTTCTGAAGGTTACTCAGGAGGGTGACCTTGACAACATATGTCAAGGTCGAGGTCATTGGCGGGGGCTGTGTAAAGGTAAATATTTACCAAATATTTTTGTATAAAATTTTAGATTTTATGATACGTATTAGCATCATTTTGTCCATGTCAATTCTCGATTGCGTATCTTGAAACGAGGTGAAAATTACAAAAGTGAGAAAATTCACTAGAGTATCTACGATTTTATTTGTCAAAATCTAGTAAATCTGTTTTGTATTGCTTCCTCATAGAGGAAGCTTTGTTTTCATAAACCTCATATATGGACCTTTGATCGCATATAAAGGTAGGTCTAATCAACTAAATTTTAAAGAATTATATATGAAATAGGGGTAGGAAAGACCGAAGAAAAAATTGTTTTTTTTTTTTAGTTTTCAATGCCAATGTGTTCAGAATGTACTAAAACGTCGGAAAATTGCAATTTTAAAAAATGTCCATATGTGTGTATGTGTGTGTGTATGTATGTGTATGTATGTGTGTATGTATGTGCCAAATTCACCGAAATTTCTATAACCCAAGAACTGATTAACCAAATTTTAAAGAATTATAATGAAATAGGGGCAGAAAAAACTGAAAAATATAATAGAATTAGAAAAATTGCTAATAATAAAGGGGTTACCGATTTCTATCTAAAAAAATCTACATGATTACTCTAATTTCCGCAAATTTTTAGATATCGAGCTTAATTTTTTTTATGGCTAAAGTATCATTAAAGGTAGATTGGTGTTGAATTTGGCAAGGATTGGTGAAGGGGTTACCGATTTTTGCCTAAAAAGTGTATAAGTTATACATGTAATCTTATATAGAGTATTATTAAAGGAAGGTGGTTTTGAATTTGGCGAGGATCGGTGAAAGGGTTACCGATTTCTGCCTAAAAAATATATAGGGTAGACCGAGGCGAATCGGATCATAAGGCGAATTGGATCAATATAAATTTTAAGACAGTTTTTGTTAGTATTTTGTTTCAAACGAGCTGTTTCGTGCTAATTGGTAATTAGTAATTAGCACGATAAAACATATTGATCCGATTCGCCTCGGTCTACCCTAAGTTATTTGATGGATAGAGTATCATTAAAGGAAGATTGTTATTGAATTTAGCGAGGATCGGTGAAGGGATTACCGATTTCTTCTTAAAAACTGTCTAAGTTATTTGATGGATAGAATATCATTTAAGGAAGGTATTGAATTTGGCGATAATCGATAAAAGGGTTCTTTCTTTATTAAATTTTGAATTTTTTGAGAAATGTCTGTGGCTGTTCTAACTTCCGCCAATTTTGAGATATCGGGCTATTTATAATTATATTATATTCTTCAGTCTTTTCTACCCCTATATATAATTCTTTAAGATTTGGTTGATTAGACTCAACTTTATACGCGATTAAAGGTCCATATGCGAAGTCCATATATGGACCAAGTAGCCTGAACCCCAAAGTCAACATCGATTTGACATTGCGTCGATTGTAAAACCCCACTTGTGCTACTAAGCTAATCCTCTATTAATTCATAAAAAGATTAAATTTAAAAAAAGTGTGCAAATTAGAAACTTGCACATTGCTTCCTCATCATAAAGATCGCTATCATTGCTCTTACTTTATTTCGCTCATAAAGCTTCTTTTATGAGGAAGCCAAACTAATACATATTAATAATTATCCATCGAATAAAATACAAGCTTCCTCATAAGAGGAGTTTTGTGAGCAAAATATTTTCACCTCGTTTCAAGATACACAATCGACCACCTGTTCTGCAAAAGAATCACACTTCAACAGTAACCATCCTAGCCTCATAAGTGATCTGAAATCAGTATGATGAATTTTTTTATTCATTGGGTTTATAATTATCGATTCACGGAGTGGATTTTGAAAAAAAAAAAAAAGAAACAATATTTTGCAAAATGAGTAATATAAAGTTAAATTGAATCTCTTTACTGAAAAATTCGTGCTTGTAAAATAAATAAATAAATAATGGTTATTTATTAAAATCTGCGAAAAGTCTCTGTGAACCGATGCAGATAATTATGACAAACATTTGTGTCAAATGTAAAGTTGATTGAATAACGTTCTCGTGGTTACAGTTTTAAAAAATGCTGTTCTAAAAAACACTGATAATAATAGTCACTAAAAGTACAATTGTTTTATACTAAGATATTGTTAAATGTAGGGGAGACCGGAGAGAAGTCGTCACTATTTTTTCGGTGCCAATTTTTAACAACAAAACAAATAATTTTAGTAAAATGTGGTATACTGTTGTAAAGAGTGAACCCTTGGCTACAAAATTTATACGGACATTTTTGGTCTACATCGCTTTGTTCAACTGGTATAGAATGAAAACGACAAAGGTGCAAAAATTGAAATATCAAAATTGCCGGGGCGGAGTCGTCACTCTATTCTCGGACTGAATTTAAAATGAAAATTCATAATTTCGATCATGAAAAATGATAGGATACATTTTATTAATTATTTTTTAATAGAAAAATGGGAACATTAATTAAAAACACGATGGCGGAAAATAATTACAAGAAAAGCGCACACACTTATGTGCCGTAAGATATTACAAATTTTCGACGCGCAAAAAATTTTACTTTTGACCTCCGAAAACACGTTTGCCTCGATAAGAATCACAACATGGCACTAAACTTCACTAAACTCCGTTGGTCACGTGGGCAACATAAGCCGCGTTTGCAGTATTAATGGCGAGTTCACACAACATACAGATTTCGAGATAATTGCAATGACGACTCCGTCCCAGTGACGACTTTGCTCCTACTTAATAGCATATATAACAAAAAATTATACTCCTATTAATTTACTTTTTACAACTCCCCAAGTTTTTTATAATAATTTTTACTTCTGTCAGCGTCTCGTAAGTAAATATGTAAGTAAATTATATAAGATAAATTGTACTTTTAATAAAAATATTTTTTTAATTTTCGTATTGTAGTAGCTCATATATAAGAATAAGCATGGCTACCAAATGTTAACAATTTTTTGAAATGGTAGCACTGATATGCTTTACACGCTGAAACTTAGATTTTTGCTGTGTCGAGCTGTGTAACAATGTGTCACTGTTGGAACATCCCGTGTTAAACACAGTGTTATACTGTGTCTTCCGTGTCTCTTGCTGGAAAGCACCCACTGATGACTCGTAAAGCTTTCCCCTAGACGCCAAATCACCATAGAAGCCTACAGTGTTACATCGGAAAAAATTCAGTGCACGAACTTTTTGTCCACACCTCGTATGAGAAAAATCTGAAAAAATTTTTTGTATTTTTTATGTTAAAGCCTGAAATTTTCCTTGCAAAACTCTCTTTTTACATTTTGATTTTGATTCTTTCTCATCAAGTTATTGAGAATTGAAGAAAAAGTGATTTTGACTTTGATCGTTCATAACTCCGTTAAAAATCATTGCACAGCAATTCCAAAAATGGATTCTTAAAGCAGAATTTTTGGTCTATAGTATGATATAATGACTGATTTTTTTTAAATTCATGGGCATGTTACAAATCGGTGAATATAAAATAGGTGATAAAAATTCGCGATATCTCTTCTTGTTATTTAAATCTTGGAAAAAATTATGCAAGATGACAATAATATCGGCTAAAATTTTTGTGCCTTTTAGTATCCTAAACTTGAAAAAAAAAATTACAGACTTGCTGTGATAATTTTTCTTATAATGATTTGTACGTTTAAATCCGTACTTTTACAACACGCAAATCCGACCGTACAACCTTGGTGCACTTTGGGAGAAGCTGATAGTTGCAATAAATATCTTGTATATTGTTGGTAATTTAATTATAATCCAAAAGAATTACCTCATGATGTTATTCTGCAGACCTATTGGTGATTCCTTCGTCATTTTAATACTATTTTGTAAGACACTAACAGGAAATAAATCCGATGGATAGCTAGTCAACCACAGACGAAAACTGGATGTAGTATTTGCATGATCGAGATTCTCGCAGATTTTCTCCAAATTAGGCATCCACGAAGTCGCTAAATGACAATTTTGCAGACAAATCCAGAAGCCATCAACTTGAGCCTGCTCGATCATTTTTTGCGCTATAGGTCCTTGACCCTGGCCTAAGGAGATCGACTCAAAACGCTCAAGATAATTCATGCTTTCCGCGAATTTGATTAATGCATCCATAGGGTCAGATCCGGTGGATAAAATAAATATGAGAGGCATCAAGCAATTTGAATCAGCGTATGATTTAGAAATATCAAAAGGGGGAGGTATCACGAAAAGTAGACCCATTCCAGCTTCCACAAATTGTTGTACCTATTAAATAAATTAAAGAGATAAATTTCTTAATATATGATATTCGATAACTTAATTCTAATAAACAATTAAAATTCTTTGAATCGACTGCAATTGGCTAACATCGTCATAACAATTCGACTATTGGTTTTGGTCAGATTAATCGTCAAGACATTTCGACCATGGGTTTTGGTCTTTCTAAATTGATGTAATTTTGAAGTTTATATATAAGCACTGTATTTAAATAATTTAATTTATTGCGAAAAATATTACCTCAGCCAGGGTTCGAACCTGGAATATCCCTCATTCCGTGTAGGGTGTCGTACCAATTCGACCACTGAGGCATGTGGTAATATTTATCGAAATGTCTTGACGATTAATCTGACCAAAACCAATGGTTGAATTGTCATGACAATGTTAGCCAATTGCAATCGATTCAAAGAGTTTTAATTGTTTATTATTTGTTGGCGGTATAAAAATGTACTTTTCGGTTTAATTATACACCTCGACTTAAATATAGGTGTCTCCGTCTTATTATTGTTTAGTGTGTTATTGCGATAAATATTATCACACGCCTCAGTGGTAGAATTGGTACGACGCCCTACACGGAATGAGGGAGGTTCCAAGTTCAAACCCTGGCTGAGGTAATATTTTTCGCAATAAATTAAATTATTTAAATACGATGCTTATATATAAGTTTCAAAATTACATAAATTTAGAAAGACCAAAATCCATGGTCGAAATGTCTTGACGATTAATCTGACCAAAACCAATGATCGAATTGTCATGACGATGTTAGCCAATTGCAGTCGATTCAAAGAATTTTAATTGTTTATTATTTGTTGGTTCAATAAAAATGTACTTTTTGGTTTAATTCTAATGATTGTTTTTAAATATTTTTTTATTTAAAGAGCAATGCAAGAAGTCTTAAACAGCAATATATAAGATGCCCAATTAAAAGAAACATCCTGTATTATACAGGGTGTTCCAAGTTTTTCCGAACAACCTTTAGTAGTATGTTCTGTGAACAAAAATAAGAAAAAAAATGTTATCTAAACATAGGGCTCAAAATGTTTTATTAGAAAGTGAGACCGGCGTTATTCTTTCGACAATTAATTTAACGAATAATACCGACACCTGGCGCGGCCTGGGTCAATGGCTGCCAGGGCTCTAAGTAATTTGACGAATTTACCTTAATTAATTGGGCGCCAGTTAGTTTTGTGAGAACTAACAAACTCATATTCTGTATCTAATTCTTTTAATACTCGGTAATCGGCTAGCAATTTCAAGCTCTAATCATGAGACAACACAAGGGGAGTTCCGTCGGGGACCCAAGGAATATTGCAGAAGTCAAAAGAAATCAGAGAGATAAGCAAGCAATATATGAGTGTATTGAAATAGTTAGACTCACGTTACAATTACGTCGCTATTCGCCGCAAAACGGCCCACACAACTCGTTCACAATCATTGGACGTACGCCGTCTACACAAGTACAGTATTAATAAATTCATATCGTCGATCGTTATACGCACTTCGGATTACATTATAAATTACGCAGGACTGATCCCGCCGAAGACCGACGGAAGAGTCCCCGAGATCTCTCGGTCGTTCCGCTACCACGCGCCCACCCCCTTCGATCCTGCCAATCGTTGCGGATCGATATATTTCGTCACATACGGCTACGCTATTGGCTCCCCGTCTCGACGGTTTACAGGGCTCGGCGCTCATGCAGCGCGGGCAACAGAGAACGTACAGTCGGTATTTCATAAATTTTGTCGGATCGATCATTACATCGAGCGATGTCGAGGGAAAGGATTTTAAACATCGAGTGTCGATGTCGAGGAAAAGGGTTTTAATTTTCCTGTCACAAAAGTTATAGCAAAAATATGAAATATGGAAAATAGTCATCATCTTGTTATACGTACCATTCACAGAATTGTGTTCACTTTTTGTGCTCTGTTGGCAAAAGTTCTTATACCGGTATGAAATAATGTGGGTACCTGTTATCAGCTCCCAATGTTCTCCAAACTATATTTCGAGATAGTTGTAACTGATATGACGCTTGCCGAATACTTGTGATAGGATTATTATTAAACACATTAAGAATTCTTTGAGAATGACGATGGTCACGCATAACTTCACATTGTTTGCTTAGTGATGGGCAATCTTTTAGAAATAATAAATTTTTGAATTGATCTTGAATCGGAATAACTAAAATCGATTTAGGACCTGGTTAAGTGGAGTGAGTGCGTTTACAGGAGAGTGAGTGAAGTGAGTATGACGGTGCGAGAGTTTTAGCGATAATTAAAGTATAAGATAGGTAAGAGAGGAGATAAAGCGATAGGAAGCAAGGTAGTCAGGTAAGGTAAAAGTGAGAGTGAAGGGAAGCAGGAGAAGTAAGCGGGTGGAAAGAAAGGAAGGTAGAAAAGAAGGTAGAAAAGAAGGTAAAGGTTATGGAGACAGAAGACAGTCAGGAGGCACAGGGAATGGAAATAAGATAGGTAGGACGAGACAAGATAGTAAACAGACGAAAATAACTACGGAGGAAAGTGAAGTTGGTAAGAAGGTGACATTTAGGATAGAAGAAGATAAAGAGAATCCTCTTATTTGTTCATATTAATTCATATTAGTTTATATTAGCAGACATATGATTATATATGATCATATAAGAAATGGAAAATATAATCTTAAACAATATTATATGGCCATATATAAAAGTATATAATTACATATGGCCATATATGAGCATATATCCCATACAGCACAAAATATTTTTAAAATATTTTTAAAATATTTTTTAGGGAGATTAAAATAATTTACAAAAATATTTTTAGAATGTTTCTATGTCCGCCAGATCATGTAAGAAAAATATTTTCAAAAATATTTTTAAAAGATTGCAAATAAATATATTCAATAATATTTGTAAAATCTTTTAGAAATATTGCTTCAAAAAATAAAATATGTTTGACCCAATCAGCAATAATTGTTTCACGTTTGAAAAATTTTTTTAATATTTGCAAAATATACATCTTTACATCTTACTTTGGAAAATATTTTGTATATTTACAGCATCGCAGAGTAGTGTTGGGTAAGCCTTGCGTTGTATTGCTGGCGAAGATATGTGTCACGAATGTCATGGTCTTGCTTCGCCGGAGGCCTGCTTATATTAGATCCCAACTGAAATTTACTTGCGAGTTAGTCTTACCATTATGCGCCGCCTAGCGGCGTCGTTGCGAACTAGCATGAAAAGTACGCTACCATGCATCTTTCTTAATTAAGAATATTTCATAATATTTCAAAGATTTTTTCAAAAATATTTGAAAAAGATTATAAAACCAGTAAAAAATAAAAATATTTTTTAAATATTTTGAAATGAGATACAATAAATATGTAGATTTGAATTAATATTTCAAAAATATTTTTCAAATATTTAAGAAAATTTTGCCTGGGTGATAAAAAAGAACATTTTTTAAAATATTCTTAAAAGATTCTTAAAATATTCTTAAAAATGTTACCACAAAAAGTTTTTAAACCGTTTTAAAATATTTCTAAAACCATTTTAAAATGTTTCTCGCAATATTTTTATAGAAATATTTAGAAATATTTTTTGAAAACATTTTGTGCTGTATGGGATGATTATATACCCGGGAAAAATACCTCTTATTTGTTCATATTAGTAGATATATAATTATATATGAATGAAAATATAATCTTAAACAATATTCTATGGCTATACATAAAAATATGATTATATATTCCATAAAACCTCTTTAAGTATAACCTTATATAGCCATATATTGTCTTATATGTTTGTATATTATCATGTCTGATCATATAAAAGTATATTTATAAGGTTAAAGATAATCATGTATGAACTTATATAGTCATATAAGATTATATATGATCAGATCACAATATTGTATCTCAAAGTATCCGATAGATGGCATTCAATGGGATCTGTTCCTCGTATTTAAAATTTGACAAACAGTGTTATAACGGTATCAAAGACACTGTTTCACGCTATGGAGCGGCACAATTTTTATATCAGTTGTATCGTGGAGTCCACTCTTATAATAAAGTAGCACACTTAAGAAATAACATTTGAAAATAATGATTTTCTGAAACTTATTTAAATATATATATGGCCTTATATATAATCTTATATAATCATATATGACCATATAAGCTCTTATCAGGCCAAAATTCATATATGAGCACATATGATCGCTTCTTATATGAACATATAAGACATTATAAGAGATATTTTGTATATGTCCTTATATAATTTTATATAATTATATATGACCATATAAGATCTTATCAGGCCAAAATTCATATAAGACATTATAAGAAATTTTTTTTCCCGGGAAGATGGAAAAACTAAGAGAAGAACTAGGTAAACAGATTGACAGGGAATTGAAAGTATTGAAAGAAAATAGAAAGATTACAAAGAATATTTAGAAGAATGGAGAAGTAAAGAAAGGGAATGAGAGAAAAAAATAAGCAGGACAGAGGAGAGGATAGAGGAAATAGAGAGGTGCATGAAAGAAAGATTGGACGGGTTAGAAGAAACGATTGGCAGGGTGTTTAAAGTACAAGCTCGCGCAGGAACCTAGGCTTGTGATTTGATGAGGGGAGGAAACGACACATACACGTCTTATTGTTCGAGGGAGAGATCATATATTCACATATCCAATTAAACTTTTAGATTAATAAATTATTAAACTTGTTGGAGATAGTTCACATAAAATAAATGGCAAGTCACATAATATAAAATAATTCTCAGACGAATGGTCTTTTTATCAGCTTATATAAATAAATACAACTCGTAATACTCAGCTCATTCAATGAATTCTAAATTCGGATCTCTTACAACAAGAGATATGCGTTCAATCTTTCTATGGACTGTGAGGTGTAATAATGTGTGTGCGCGCCGTAATCCACCACCCTATGATTCTCCCGAAGTGGGAGGCGGGTGATCTGCGCAAGTCCATCGATCAGCAATCTACGATGATCGACGGGACCGAGCGAGGCTCGGCCTCTTTCGTTCTGGGGGCCTCAAGCTGTGAACACATTCGAAGGCCCGAGACAGCGATCCTGGAAATCCTCCGATCGGCGACCGCACGAGCTACGGGTTAAGACGGTCATCGAGCTGGTAACGGATATTGGCGATCCGCCCGGCACAGCCTCCGTTAAGGAGACGGAGGTGAGCGCCCCCGGAACAAGTGAGAGAGCCACCGTGGGAACCGCACCGAATTGTGGACTTCGTGCACACAGCTGAGTACCCTTCTGTTGTCTGTCGCGGATCGGACTTGTGGCCGGCCTGCGTGCCGTTATTTCTCGGGTCATAATATGCGCGTACCTTTTAATTGACGGTCGTCCGCAGAGGACAAAGTAATGAGCGAGATGTGTGCGTACGTGTGGGTGTGAGTGAGTATGAGTGTGGGTCGGTACTACCAGGCGAAAGTATTGTTGTCGCAAGGCGCCGGAATTCCAATTAAAGACACGATTATAACAGAGATACGAGTCGAATTATATGCTACCCATTCCTGCCGTGGAACTGAGCTGTCGTGGAATCGTCGGGTAAATTAGTAATCTTACAATTTGGCGCCCAACAACGGGGCACGATGTGCTAAGTAAATGCTTAGGGATATCGTGAACTGAAATAAGTGAAAGCACGACGATTATTGCGATGGTTCATTTTTCGATGGTAGGAGTGTGAATCGAATGTGAATGGCCGATGATGAGACACATATTTATTTAACAAAGTCTGGTAGAAAAGCGAAGCAGAAATGTACTATTTATACTTTCAGAGAAATAATAAACGGACATATAAAATGCCGATCATGGAAGATAGACTTATTAATGCGGACGGAATTAATGGAGATGACGCGAGAGAACAGGACCGGGAGAACTTGAACAGATTACGCGAATAATTAGAGCGGGCGCGACGAGACCTTGAGGCTATGCGAATGATGAATGCCGAACAACAACGAGATGTCCTTCACCAGGCTCCCAAAATGAGGGAAGTCGAAATACTGAGGAGATTGCGACGTTAATCAGTAACGTACAAAATTTTAATTTAGATATTAAGATGCCGAAATTTAGGGACAAACTTACCTCAAATCCTATGGAATTCGTGGAAGGGTTAAAAAATTTTTTAAACAAAAAATGTTAAAGAGGATCGGAATTATTAATTGTTGAGCATGCAATTAGAGGGAAGGGCGAGCTTGTAGATGGATTTGCGGAATGATATTCAAATTATGGTGAATTTAAAGAACGGTTTCTCGAGGAATTCTACTCCGTGCCGACTCGAGTACAATTTAAGAACGCGTGGATGGAAAGACGTTACGATTCGAGCAAGGATTGTTGCAAACGTATTACTATCGTCAACTCAAAGAATCGAAATATTTTATTCCAAAACTATCTGACTCTGAAATTAATTACAAAATTATTCAACAATATCCATATGGATCAAAGAAACGTTAGTAACTATTAATTACAACGATGCGAATTTAATAGTTCAAACTCTAGCTAATCTTGACGGAATTCGAAGGGAAAAGGAGCGCGAACATAAAAAACGGTAATCAACAGAGGTATGCGAGTCCGAAACGATATAAACACTCAGGATCAATGCCGCGTGGAGGGATGGTCATCGGCGGATATCAAGACGGCGTCTTCACAATAGTTACCGGGGTGAGAATTGCATTGTTGGAGTTAGGGGGTGGGCGAGATAGTTCGCGGGATTTCAGATTGCCTGATACGCGTTATCCTCCACCATCGAATATACGAGCGAATAGATATCAAGATTATAACCGCGATACAAGGGCTAATAATAATGAATCGAATAATGACAATTTAAACTAGAAGTCGGTGCGTTGAGAACCGGTCCATCATCGCATCGTAATGACTTTGATTTTGTGAAATTGGCTAGCGGAATTGAAGGGAAAAAGGACCAAGATAATGGCGATAGTTTTAATATTGGCTAAATAGATAACGATAAGTATAATAATCAACAAATGATGGCATTGCTCGATTCGGGTAGTCAGGTATCGGCGGTATACATTTTATAAAGAAATAATGTCGCAAAACGGAGTGAGAGAATTGCCCGTGACAAACCTGGTGGTCTCGACCGCGATCGGAAAAAAGTCTAACGGAAGGCGTCAATTTTCATTCGTAAAAATCGAAGATATCACGGTCGAGGATTCTGCGTTCAACCTTATTTAACAAAAACTTATTTTACATGACTTAAACTAGAATTATAATGAAAGCGGAAGAGGTCGAAGATTGCAAGCCGGTTATTTATTTCGGTTATGTTCGGGTATGCGAAGACATTTTATGTACTAGGAACGATGCGGTATAAAAATTTGTATCGAGATGTGGGAATGACAAATGGGAGAGACCAATAACCGATGATCAGACGTGATAAGTTATGAAGTACAAAGGAATAGGGGGGGAAAATTCAGCGGTAATAAGATAAATGATGAGCCGATAACAGAAGTGAAGGGAGCAATCGGGTTGAAGAAAAAGATGAGGAAACATTATACAAAAATTGGTACGAAGGAATGAGGATATATATAATGAAATATGTCATGATAACATTATATGTAGTGAAATATGTGATGGTAATAATATATGTAATGATAATAATATATGTGACGAGATGTGCGATAGTAATGATATAGGGAATAATAATATATGTGACGAGATGTGTGATGGTAATGATATAGGAATAATAATACATGTGACGAGATATGTGATGATAATGATATGGGGGATAATAACATATGCGATGAGATATGTAGGGTAATAAAAATAATATATGTAATGAGACCCAAAGGAGATAAAACGGAGTGTGGACGAGGTGTGTCGGAAAAATAGAAAGGATGAAATGATTAGAAAAGTATATAAGGAAGAATGAAGAGCCAAAAATCACAGTCTGTGATTTGAAAGTCTACGCGTCGGATATCGATTGGAAATAGATAGCAGTTATTTTTGCATTTTTGTGCCGAGTATTCAATACAGAGGAATAGTTTCTAAAGGAGATAAAGGAGATGACAATAATTTCGATATGGATGTAGACGAGGATCGCGCGTTAACGGACGACAGTGATTACTTCAGCGATGAAGACAACGATCATAAAGAAGTCATCAATAAAATAGTGTCGCGTTCGGAAATCATGGCACTGAACTTACGTACGAAACAGTGCGTGATATATTTTTATTACTCAACGGGTGGTGCACTTGCACTATGTCCTTCGTGCATGATTGCTGTATCGGACCTTGATATCGGGCACATGTACGCTGTCCGAAAACACTTCGTTGACTTACGCGTTACGGAGCATTTCCGCGCCTGCTCAAAGTGTCGTGATGTGTTGTACATGACATTTCCATGTAATATATGCCCGATTTGCACACAATAAAAAAACTTTATCGCGAGTGGGACATTAACGTGCGCAACATGGTGTGGACAATTGAAGACGAGGATGAATATATGACGGATTATATTACAACGGATGTCACCGATGGTTTGCTAATTTTGAGACCCACTATAAACGTGTAAATTTCCATTTGTAATTTGTAATTGTAATTTTTGTAATTGTAATACAAAATTACTTTTTCCTTCCGTACTGCAAAATTAGAAATGCGTGGAAATTTACACTATTATAGTGGGTCTCAATATTACACGTAATTTTACACAATTTTTTTACAGTGTAATGACTTTGATTTTGTGAGTGAATTGGCTAGCGGAATTGAAGGGAAAAAGGACCAAGATAATGGCGATAGTTTTAATTTATTGGCTAAATGTCCACATATACGAGTTAGTATACATAATCAACAAATGATGGCATTGCTCGATTTCGGGTAGTCAGGTATCGGCGGTATCGGAGTCATTTTATAAAGAAATAATGTCGCAAAACGGAGTGAGAGAATTGCCCGTGACAAACCTGGTGGTCTCGACCGCGATCGGTAAAAAGTCTACACCAATTAAACGTCAGATTTTCATTCAAATAAAAATCGAAGATATCACGGTCGAGGATTCTTTCCCTAGTGTACCTTATTTAACATCAAACTTGATTTGGGTCACAATTGGCTATCGAGGAAAATGTAATTATGATTATAAGCGG
>JASTWL010001064.1:0-56198 GCA_035220575.1 Temnothorax rugatulus
TTGTTTCAGGGTGTATTCTCTCTCTCTCCCTCTCTCTCCCTTTTTTTCATTATTCTTCTATGAAAAGTTTTAATTTATTTACATGTAAGCGCATTATTTTTCTTCCTTTCTTTATAGTATAATTAACATCTGAGTTCTTTTCGATAATTGTGTACGGTCCTGTCCATAGGGATTCAAGTTTCTTTGAACGTCCTCGTCGTAATGTTTCATCGTACATAAGTACTTTGTCACCTACACGAAAACTTGTTTCTTTAGTCTTTGTGTCATACTGTTTTTTCGCTTTAATCTTTTCCTCTTGTACGTGTTCCCTGGCAACTTTGTTGGTCGCTCTTATTCTTTCCCGTAACTCTTGTGCATAGTCATCATAGCTATACGTGAGTCTAGGCGGTTTTGTCAGTGCTGTCGGTAATTCAGCTTGATGACCGTATACTAGCTCAAACGGTGTATACCCCGTCGCTGTGTGCGGCGTTGTATTATATGCAAATATTGCAAACGGTATCCACTCATCCCAGTCCGTTTGGTCCTCATTTATGTAGTGTCGCAGGTATTCTGCTAATGTTCGGTGGGATCTTTCGAGTGCTCCGTTGCTTTCTGGATGATAAGCGGTAGTTTGAATTTTGTTTATCTTTAAGAGTTTACAGGTGTTTTTGAATACCTCACTCAAAAAATTCGTGCCTTAATCGGTCAGAATTTTTTCTGGAATTCCATGCTCTAAGACGATTTTTGTCACAAATTGCTTACTTACTGTATTTGCTTCCTGGTTTGGAATTGGTACCGCTTTACTATATTTCGTTAAATTATCTTGAAATGTTAACAAATATTTATTTCCACTCGTTGTAATCGTAAGTGGTCCTACAATATCCAAAGCACATTTCTCGAACGGCTTGGTAGGTGTGTCCGTGATTACCAACGGTACTTTATTTTTCCGCGATAATTTATTTCTTTGACATAGCTCGCATTTAGCTATATATTTTTCGACGTCTTTCGTCAATCCGCGCCAGTTATGATTTAATCGAATTCTGTTTACTGTTCGTTCGACGCCTTGGTGCCCTCCTACAGGTGCATCATGATACTCGTATAATATCTGTTTCTTTTCTTCTTCTGTATAGATTTTTGCTTCATCTTCGTTGGAGTTATCTTCGTTTATCGTGTGGATTATCGGTTCTTCTTCTGAGACAACTTCGTCTCGTTTTACATTGCGGCTCAGCGCATCGGCATTTACGTTCGCCTTTCCGGCTTTGTGTATAATTTCGTAATTGTGTTCTTCCAGCTGTAATCTCCATCGAATCAATCTTGAGCCTGGATCGTTAACGTTAAATAACCATGTTAACGGCTTGTGATCGGTCACAATTTTGAATTTGGTGCCGTAGACGTATGGTCGGAAATGTTTGACCGCCCATACTATGGCTAACAGCTCTTTCTCTGTTGTGTTGTAGTTTTGTTCTGCCCGTGATAGAATTCGACTGGCATAAGCTATTGGCTGGTCTTCCCCTATTTTTCCTTGAGATAGTATTGCTCCGATGGCATGGTCGGATGCGTCAGTAGTTATAATAAACTCTTGCGTAAAATCTGGATACTTAAGTACAGGTGCCGTTGTTAGTTTTCCCTTTAAATTATTGAAAGCATTTTCTTGCTCTGGCGTCCATTCAAATTTTTCCGTTTTCTTCGTTAACTTTGTTAACGGTTTGGCTATCTTTGAGAAATCTTTTATGAATTTTCTGTAATAACCGGCTAGGCCGATAAATGACTGCACGTCCTTAACTCTTTTTGGCGTTGGAAAATCTTTTATTGCTGTTAGCTTTGATGGGTCTGGGAATGGGAGAAATTCCATTTTCGGAAATAATGTGGCCTAGGTAGATCACTTCCTTGCGCAAGAATTCGCACTTTTCCGGTTGTAACTTTAAACCGTTTTTTCGAAGTCTTTGTAGTACTTCTCTTAATCGTTTGTTGTGGTCCTCCAGGCTAGATCCATACACTACTATGTCATCCAAATACACAAGACATTTAGCTCCCTGTAAGCCCGTTAGTATGGAAGTCATTAACCGCTGAAACGTTGCGGGCGCATTCTTTAGCCCGAACGGCATGCGATTAAATTCGTAATGGCCGTAAGGTGTCGAAAATGCTGTCTTGTGTTTATCTCGTTCGGCCATCGGTATTTGGTGGTATCCAGATGCCAGATCTAGCGTAGTAAAATACTTGGCGTTTCCCAGCTGATCAAGTATATCTGTGATATTCGGCAGTGGGAATGAGTCGCCTATCGTTAGGTCATTTAGCTTCCGAAAGTCTACGACTACTCGGAGCCTCGGGTTTCCTGCTGCGTCGGCTTTTTTAGGTACCACTAACAACGGTGCGTTCCATTGGCTAGTACTGCTTTGAATTATTATATTTGCTAACATTTCTTGTACTTGCCGATTTACTTCCGCTTTATGCTTATTTGGAAGTCGGCAGGGTCTTACATTTACAGGCGCAGTGTCCGTGCGTGTATTTATCTCGTGTTTCACTGTCGCAGTACATGTTAATGATTCTCCTTCTAAATGAAATAAGTCGCTATATTCTTCGCATATGTGTTGGAGTGATCGTTTTTCCTCGGCGTTTAAGTGCTGCGTACGCAAGGTTAGTCAGATTTGTTCGTTCCGAGATATGGCAGGTTTAGCTTCCTTTCCCGTCATTGTCGCATGTATTGTTGTATAGGTATCTGGTTCTAATTCTTCTAGCATTACTTGTGGACTCGGTATTTCAATTTCCTTGTCTGTAGTATTTAGTACGCTTACAACGCAAATATGATTCTCCGGTTTCACTAAGCAGTTTCCAATATAAACTCCTGGTTTCATTTCCTTTGCTCGTACGATGCCTTCTTCATTTTTATCCGTAATTGCCTCTATTATAGTCTCACTGCGAGGCTTTAGTGTGACCCTTCCATACGGGTGCAATTTGAAAGTTTCTTCTTTTATTTTTAACTGCATTTGCTCATAATCGCAGGATGCGGCGTGTGTCCGTAAGAAATCTATTCCTAGGATTCCATCGTATTCTATGGGCATGTCTTCTCCTACTACATAAAATGCGTGTTTAATTTTTAATTTACTTGTTTCAATGGTTGCATACACCTTTCCAAGTGTGTGTATTTTGTGTCCCGTGATTCTGGTGAGAGCTATTCGCTCTTCGTAGACTAGGGCGTCATCTTTTAGCGCGTTTAACTTTATTAATGAAATTGTTGAACCAGAGTCATATAGCATATTCGATGCTCCGGGTTTCACCTCTCGTATTGGTAATCTGGTTAATAACAGTGCTGTCTTCCTATGGCCGTGTGGCACACTTTTGATATGTGCAACCCGATATTCTGAGGCAGGTCGTGGTTGTTTTCCTCTCGCCTCCTCTTGCTCGTCTTCGCTGCTTGCAGAGTCAGCGTTCTTCCTTCGGTTCGGCACTTTCACTTGTTGTCTTTTTTCGTTTAGTCCCCTTTTATTTTCGTCGGGTTTGCTGGTGTTGGGGGTGTACTTTCGCCCTTTTAATGTCCAACACTCATCTCGGTTGTGCCCCGATTTTTTGCAATAACTGCAATATTTCTGCAATGCATTTACTTGTGCAGGTTTGCTAGGTTTAGGTAATGCGCTTCCGTGACTTCGGCATTCCCGTCCGTAGTGCCCAGTTTTTCCGCATTTAAAACATTGTACGCTCGAGTTTTGAGGCGGTCTCGTGTATCCTGGCTTACTTTTGTATGGCGAGGCGCCCGTTTTTATCGCGGTCGGCCCTATGAGCTTTTCTTCCGCGCTCGCTCCTGTTATGGCTTCCTGTAACGTCGCATATCGTTGCGAACGTACTAGTATTTTTAATTCGTCGCGCAATCCTATTTGAAAGTTAATTAGAGCTTGTTTTTGTATCGTTTGCTGGATCGCGCGTTTAAACGTACCGGAGTGATCTTCTCCTTCTATCATAGAGTCATATATCTTCATGGCTAGTAGAGATCGACTCGTTGCCCAAAAGCATGTGCGCTTTCGTTTGGCTTTTGCTTGAGCGTATTAAACTCAATCTGCAAATGTGTAGTGCTTTGCTTGGCTTGATAGCAATCTTCTAACAGCTGTTTTAATTGAGCAAATGTTTGTATATCTCGCGTTTCGAAATCTTGCATTGCCTTTCCTTTTAATTTTGTATATAAAATCGCTTGTACTAATGATTCTTCGTCTGTAGGCTGTATATTGTGTACCACATATGTGCACGCGTTTATAAATTCTTGTAATTTTTGTCGCGATGTCCCATCGAACTCAGGGATCATGCTTCGTGCTTCTTTTAATGTTATAAAATTCGGTATAGCACTGCGCCGGTTTCTTATGTCGTTTTCCGTCCATCCGTAATTTTCGCTCGACTGTCTTCCGTTTCCGGCTCCTTCTTGGTCGGCGTTTCGCGTGCTATTTTCTATCGTTAGCAACCGTTCTCGTAATTCGCGCGTTTCGTCGCGCATTTCCCTACGCGATTCCTCTTGCATTCGCTGCATTTCGCGTAATAAGTCGCATATTGCTCTTACGTCGTGCGTTTCCGTAAATAAAGGTGCATACTGCGCGTTAGTTGGTGACTGTGTCATTTCGATTTCCTTAATTTGCGCTTGTGGCTGATTTGTGTGAGTGCGTTCTTCTAATAGAAGGTTTTCCGTTCGTGTGTCTTCTCCGTTTTTCTGATAGTATTCGTTAGGGTCGAATACGTCGCTTTCGTAGGACGTTAGTGAAAATTCGCGTCGCAGAGATACTCGGCTAGGAGTTCGGCTAACGTATGGCCTGTTTTTACGCGGTGTTTTGTCCGTCCGGTCAATGGGGTCAGTTGAGAATAAACTCTCGTCAATGTTACCGAACGGGAACTCGCGCTCGCTAATAACGTTTTCCGGTAACTCGGCTTCGCTGTCCGAGTGTCGCGTTTCTAAAGCTACGGGTACGTTATCTAAGGTCGCTGGCGTTGTCGCGCGTGGACTATTTATCCGTGGTGCAAATTCGCTGAGTAACCACGACGTAGTGGCTATTGGCGTTCGCGGAGGACTATTTTCTCCCGACATTCACGCGTATTACAATTTTGACTTTTCTCGACTTACATTATAGTACAGGGAAATTAGGATTTTTCTGCGGAATAATTCGCATGTAGCTAAATTTTTGCATGGATCTTTATTTCGTCGTTAAAAACAATATGTAAAAAGTCCCCATCGATGTGACCCCTGCTAAAAATTTTACAGAGGGTCAAAGGTAAAGAAAAACAGTTTTTCGCGAATATTTCTTTATTCATTAGTCCTACGGCAAAAATAGTTATTACAAAATTTGTAGCTTATAAAATTTTCTACAAAAAATGTTGTATAAGTTTTTTTGTACAAGCAATACTTTTCACGTAATAAATTTTGCAAGATATGCGCTGCGCGGTAAATTTACGGAGCGCGCTGACAGACGTCAAATAAAGTGAAGCGTCGCACGTGCGCACAAAAAATGTCATATCTTTTGAACGAATCATCGTACAGAAATGATCAAAGAATCGTTGAAAAGCAGAAACTTTCAGCTTTTTAATGCAATTTGGTTCGTTATTCTATGATAATTTTTGAAAATTCTACGACGGTTTAAACAAATTGTTACATGCATTTTTTGCCTTTTTTCATAAAATCAGCCACAAGTAGGTTCCAAATTGTTTAAAAAAAAAAAACGCCAGCAGGATATTACAGTATATACTTCATACTTTGACCCTACCAAAGGAAAAAAATTACAAAAATTTTTTGCTTTAAAATCAAGCTATTGACATTTTCAGTAATTTATAAAATTTTTGATGAAACGTTAAAATTAAAATCGTCATAACTTGACGAAAAATTGCGCTAGAAAATTTCTGTAAAAAGCAATCGAAAGCTTGAAATGTCTACTTTTAATTGTTTTTTAAAAAAATTTTTTAGCGCAATTTTTCGTCAAGTTATGACGATTTTAATTTTAACGTTTCGTCAAAAATTTTAAAAATTACTGAAAATGTCAATAGCTTGATTTTAAAGCAAAAAATTTTTGTAATTTTTTTCCTTTGGTAGGGTCAAAGTATGAAGTATATACTGTAATATCCTGCTGGCGTTTTTTTTTTTAAATAATTTGGAACCTACTTGTGGCTGATTTTATGAAAAAAGGCAAAAAATGCATGTAACAATTTGTTTAAACCATCGTAGAATTTTCAAAAATTATCATAGAATAACGAACCAAATTGCATTAAAAAGCTGAAAGTTTCTGCTTTTCAACGATTCTTTGATCATTTCTGTACGATGATTCGTTCAAAAGATATGACATTTTTTGTGCGCACGTGCGACGCTTCACTTTATTTGACGTCTGTCAGCGCGCTCCGTAAATTTACCGCGCAGCGCATATCTTGCAAAATTTATTACGTGAAAAGTATTGCTTGTACAAAAAAACTTATACAACATTTTTTGTAGAAAATTTTATAAGCTACAAATTTTGTAATAACTATTTTTGCCGTAGGACTAATGAATAAAGAAATATTCGCGAAAAACTGTTTTTCTTTACCTTTGACCCTCTGTAAAATTTTTAGCAGGGGTCACATCGATGGGGACTTTTCACATATTGTTTTTAACGACGAAATAAAGGTCTATGCAAAAATTTAGCTACATGTGAATTATTCCGCAGATTTGACATTTTTTTGTTTAATTTCCCTGTACTATTAGGAGTACAGCTCGCATGGTCGCTCGCAGGCTCCGTTGGTTACGGCTTTGCCTGGCGTGACGTAGGCTGCTAGTTGTCGAATGTGGCTGCGACTTCTGCGTTGGTCGTTGTGTCGTCGTCGTCGTCGTCCTCTGCGTCGTCGTTGTCCGCTGCTTCGACGTTGGGTCCGGGTCGGTTGACGTTCCCGTGGCTGCATCCTGCCGGTCCTCTGGATATTTGCACTTGGCCTCGGGTGTTGGCCTTTTATCTTCTTTTCGCCCGTTGGTGTCCTTGAGGATGCCTTGATCGACCCCTTTTGGCTCAGTACCGTGGTTGATACCTCGGTCGCTCCGTACCTTGGTTATTTCCGCCGGTCGGTCTGCTTCTTGGTCAATCCCCAGGCGTTCCACCGTACTTAATTTTCAGGATTCCTCCTTGTTGGTCCTACTCAGTGTCAGCTGGTAGACTTTATTTGCGTAGTGCTTCGGTCAGATCCCACCGCTGCCACCAAAATATGTTATGCCGCGTCGCCGAATGGTGACGGCGTACGGCATACGATTACAATTTTGGGATCTCCTGACCTTCCGAGTTGGAACTCGTTAAGCACAGGCAGGCTAGGAAGGGTTCGAGTTCGTAGGTAGAACGGGCACAGGCGTTGTTGAGTAACTGCACTTGGGTTACCTTATTAAGAGCTTTATTGCCGCTTTGTTACACTCACTAAGTTACACTAGGCTTAGCTTTCGCACTTGCTATTATTCGTTCGCACTTCGTTATAATGTATTCGCGACACGACTTACGAGGACGGCGCGGGCAGAGTCTCGGGTGTAATACTCTCCCTCGCGGCTTCTTCGGCGGTCCCTTATATTGTTTTACCTTATGCCCTGTCGGCACATTTTTGTCGGGTTCGACGGCCCCCCGAATGCGGTCGGTCAGTGGCCGAGCGCATTCGCAATCTCGCTGTGATCCCGCGGTTCCGCGATTGCCGAAATGCGTTGCCGCACATTCCTTTGCATGTCGCAATAGTACGATTGACGCGGAAGCCTGATGGACTTCCACGTCCGCGTCGGCGTAACCTGAGAGGCCTTTCGAAAGACAGTTTCCTCGAAGTCTTTTGAAAGACTATTCTGATTTTATTACAATTAGCTTAATAATTTCTCGTTGTAATTTTAGATTACAACAACGTTGACGCTCGTACTGCTCGTAGTCGTTGCCACTAGTTATTCATTTTATGATAATGTTCTCGGTATAAATTCACCGACGAGAGCATACGATCTATTGTTCATATCTAGTTATAGTATATAGTATATTAACCTCTCACCCGCGTCTATTTTCGCATTTACGGACAGACTGACAATATTTATTTTTTGTCCATTCACGTTGACGTTGACGCTCGTCCGGCTCGTCGTCGTCGCCTACGGAAATCGCGACCGCTAGCGTCTAGACTAGCGTCTAGACGACTTGCGTCAAAGCGAAATCATCACGTTTAAAGCCGTTGTTTACTGATTTAATCTCCAGTATTTAAAGTGATAAAAAAAATGCAAAATATTTTTCGACTGATAAAATACCCAATACATATTTTTTTACCAAATAGTGCAATCAAGAATATCGAGGATTTCGTGACTTAACCCGTTTATATTAAACATACATTTTACGTTGATTTGCGTGTATGTATGTACGACGGCTTTAATGTGCTGAGTGCGCACCAGTTCTGCAAAAGAAAAAAAAAACAAACGCTATAACAATAACACCTCCCACCCAGCTCCCACCCGCATCACGATCGATGACAATCGCGGGAAAAAAAAGGAACGCACAGCTCGATATGTCGTTCAATCGCGCTTCGATCGGACGGTGACGCTTATCGCTTCTGGAGGGACGAGGGGAAACATACCTTTTCCTCTCGGCAATGTCGTTCGCGCGCGTAATTGCGTGCGTGATTATTACCATCGTTGCGGTAAATTGTAATTCGGATCAAGATGAGACTGTGATCCGTTATCTGCAAAAATATGGATATCTGGATGACAACGGTGTACAGCGATTTTCATCATCACGGACAACACTACGCAGGAGTTCCATCGAGCCATCTCGCTCTTTCAAGAATTCTATCAACTGCCCGGCGACGGCGAATTAAACGAAGAGACGCTGAATCAAATGCGTAAACCGCGATGCGGCGTCGCGGACATTTCGGAGCGCATGTTCGCCCCGCTTTCGGCCAAATGGCCGAAGAAACATCTCAGATGGAACTTTCATCTGATCAACGACAGGATCTTAAATACGGCCCGAGCTGCGAAATTAATCTGTGGGCGGCGAATTCGTCGTTGACGTTCGAGCGCAGTTTGCTGAATCCTGACATTCTGATATCGTTTCGCGAGGGACGTCACATGATGATAAACTCCCGAGGAAACGAAATGTGTACTCCATCATTCGACGGCATTCACGGGGATCTCGCTCACGCGTTCTTTCCCACCGGAGACCCTACATACGTCTCAGAGGTGCACGTGGACAGAGCGGAGCCATGGCACATACAGCTGAATAAGCATCCTCCGGGAATGTACAACTTACTTTACACGCTAACGCACGAGATCGGTCACTCTTTAAGCTTGCCACACAGCCCCCGCGAAAATTCAGTGATGTACGCGACCGTGCCTGAAAATACATTCCCCGTTGAACTCAGTCTAGAGGACGTTCTTTCCATTTAACACTTTTACGGCGCTAAAGAAAACGCTAAATTTCCAAAACTAACGACCACGACACCGGCGACTACCACAACGACAACGACGACGACGACGACTACTACGAAAGACGTCGAGACGGATCTGTGCACCTTGCGAAACGTGGACACCGTATTGATAATGAACGGTCGATTGTACATCTCGCACGAACGCTACATGTGGTCGATCGATATAGACGGAAAACTTTCAAGAAACCTTTACTATTGACGGACTACATGAAATTTCTTCCTAAGAATTTCACGCGTCTAACGGCAGCGTATCGGGCACCCTCGGGCAATATCGTGCTGTTCGCGGGCAATATGAGCTACATGATTACTTATCCGCGTGTGAAGCTAGTGTCAACCTGGCCGAGACCCTACACAGATCTCGGAATTCCCGACGCGACCACGAAGATCAACGCCGTGCTGAACACGAACGAAGGACGAACTTTCATCATATACAATGACAATTTGGTGGGCGAGATAGACGATTGTTCGATGAATATCGTTAAGTTCTATCACATTGAGATGATATTTCCGGGAATACCTCACAGCGTATCGTCGGCCTTTCGATACATCGACGGTAATCTATACTTCATCAGTAAAAACCGATTCTACAGATTCAACGAATTCACGAAAACCGTAACAGCATCCGGCAAATTTGATCTGGGGATCCTCGGTATTACCTGCCCGAGAGACGGACTGATGATGCAACTGCGAGATCTATTGAGTCGGTTTGTTTGAATTGACGCGTTCGTGCAGGAGACGTCGAATGGAGAAGAGGAAGAATAGAACGATTCGGCGTAACCACCCTTTTTTTTACGTACCGCTCCTGAGAACATTAATGAAAGGGGGGAAGCATAATTTTATTTATTCAAACTATATTCCGCCTCGACTTCCGTCAAACGACTCATTCTCGCTTGATCCGTCAACCGCACCGCGACAACGGAGAAAAAAAGAAAGAGAGATGTGCTCGACGTTACACGCCCCGTATTTTGAACAGCGCCAATCCAGCGACGATCTCGAAAACGGTGTCGGTAGCGCGAAAAGAAGAAGAAGAAGAAGAGTCAACGAGCAATCGATGGAATTAGAGATTCCGTTTCCGGATCGAGGCAACGTCGACTCACGGAGAAACATGCGGTAAGTTCGCGACGATCCCGTATCGCTCGCCTAAGATACAATAATAATAATTTTTTTCTATCTCCAGTCACGACGACGCCAGTACTTCGAAACGCGACGCCGAACGTCATCCTGTAAGAATTTTGGAAAGAAGATATTAACAAAGACGGGATATAAATTCATAGACGTCGGTATCACAGCCGTAGTCCCGTGCTACGTGCACATCGTCATAGGAGATTGCCACGGCAAGAAGATCACGCTCTCGTCTGAAACGTGGAAGGAACTCGTCGATCAAAACCGCGCGGTGTTGTCACCTACAGCGCGGCAAGAACGAGCGCGTTCCACCACCGATGTGCATCGAAAACGGACACTTAACATTACGATTTGGAAAGATTAATAATCTTCAACCCTTGGAAACTCCCACGACTCGTATGATCGTATCGATGAACGCCGTGCTCCGTATGTTCGACCTCGACCTTTGCGTCAACCGACTCGTGACCTCGTTGCGCGCGATAACCGGCGTGATCGATGCAAAACTGACGCGCTTCATCGCTATCGCGGCCACCGTGACGGATCCCGCTAACGTCCCGAGAGCGATACGCGAGAGCGAATTTTTCGATCGCAACGACATTGTCGATTGCGAATTAGCCGCTCTCTGCTTCGGGAATTACGAGAAATTGTTGTAATTTGATATCGTTTAAAAAAAATAACAGAGAAAAAAGAACCTACAAAGCTTTGTCCGTTACTGTACTTTTCTACCCTTTTTTCCCCGATATTCTCTCTCTGTGTGTCTTTGAAGAATCGCGTTGCGCGCGCGATAACCGGTATGATCGACGCGCTTCATTGCTATCGCGATCACCGCAAAATAATAATAATAACGTAGGATAGGGAAAGAGTCGATATATGGTATATACATATATTTATTCATCTGAAATGAACACGCGTATTTACATGTATTTTTTTCTGTCGTCTGTAACAAAAAACTTATTTATATGTATTTTTTTTCTCTCTCATCTGTAACAAAAAAAGTATGCATATTTACGATATATCTTTCTTCAAACGTCGCTCCGACCGCTTTCATAGACGACGTTCCTCGTCTCCTTAACAACCCCGGGAATCTTCCTCAAATCGTCCGCGGCTTGATCCAAGAACTGGGACAGTAAATGTTGCTTGCGATCCGTACGCGACGAAGTGGTCAAGATCTGAAATCGCAATTTCGCGTATCTCCACTAGGGCTTCAATATACGATCGAATTTGACGCTATCCGGATACCCGATTATTCGGACAGCGAAAACAAGTGACGCTTCAAAACCGCAATATTCGGGTTATTCGCGGATCTGCAGATACCCGAACATTTGAAGCGTCGGATCCGGATCCGCGGATCCGAATCTACGTTCGCGGTGAAGTCGACCGAAGTCGCCTAGCAACCTAGAAAATTTTACAATCAACAAATGTTCAGAACTATTTGAAAAATATTTTAGATAAACGGGAACTGCGACATTTCGTACAGCATATCACCCTATTCTCTTTAAATACTCGGCTCTCAGGCGGTATTAATTTATTAAAAAATCATACAACATTGCTAGTGTCGGGAACTCTTTAGAAAATGTTTCAGTATGTTCAGAACTATTCGAAAAATATTTTAGATAAACCGGAACTGCGACATTTCGTACAGCATATCAATGCTCGCGATATACAAAGGTTGAATTGATGCTGCAAACCCTTAAGTTTATGAATGTAAGACAGAGGTTAACGTACAATGTATGCACTTTTATTTTTAAGATAGTAAGAGGCATAATGCCTAAACATTTAAGTAATAGGATAGAAATAGTAGGAGATGTGAGTGGACGGCAAACGGGGCAGGCTGAGAATATTAGAATTCAATATCGCAGGACGAGAAGTGCGCAGAAAAGTCTATTTTATGAAGGTTTGAATATGTATAACGCCCTACCGATAGAAATTAAGCAATGCGAAAGAATTGAACCATTCAAACGCAGGTTAAAAGAATTTATTGTACCTCATGTAGAGGGATTAAGTTAAGGATATTTTATGTAAAAAATAGCCGAGAAGGCTAATAAAGCTCAATCTCTCTCTCTCTCTCTCTCTCTCTCTCTCTCTCTCTCTCTCTCTCTCTCTCTCTCGCTCTCCGCTCTCCGCTCTCCGCTCTCCGCTCTCCGCTCTCCGCTCTCCGCTCTCCGCTCTCCGCTCTCCGCTCTCCGCTCTCCGCTCTCCGCTCTCCGCTCTCCGCTCTCCGCTCTCCGCTCTCCGCTCTCCGCTCTCCGCTCTCCGCTCTCCGCTCTCCGCTCTCCGCTCTCCGCTCTCCGCTCTCCGCTCTCCGCTCTCCGCTCTCCGCTCTCCGCTCTCCGCTCTCCGCTCTCCGCTCTCCGCTCTCCGCTCTCCGCTCTCCGCTCTCCGCTCTCCGCTCTCCGCTCTCCGCTCTCCGCTCTCCGCTCTCCGCTCTCCGCTCTCCGCTCTCCGCTCTCCGCTCTCCGCTCTCCGCTCTCCGCTCTCCGCTCTCCGCTCTCCGCTCTCCGCTCTCCGCTCTCCGCTCTCCGCTCTCCGCTCTCCGCTCTCCGCTCTCCGCTCTCCGCTCTCCGCTCTCCGCTCTCCGCTCTCCGCTCTCCGCTCTCCGCTCTCCGCTCTCCGCTCTCGCTCTCCGCTCTCCGCTCTCCGCTCTCCGCTCTCCGCTCTCCGCTCTCCGCTCTCCGCTCTCCGCTCTCCGCTCTCCGCTCTCCGCTCTCCGCTCTCCGCTCTCCGCTCTCCGCTCTCCGCTCTCGCTCTCCGCTCTCTCTCGCTGTCCGCTCTCCGCTCTCTCTCGCTCTCCGCTCTCCACTCTCCGCTCGCTCTCCGCTCTCCGCTCTCGCTTTCCGCTCTCCGCTCTCGCTCTCCGCTCTCGCTCTCCGCTCTCGCTCTCCGCTCTCGCTCTCCGCTCTCGCTCTCCGCTCTCGCTCTCCGCTGTCCGCTCTCCGTTCTCTCTCGCTCTCCGCTCTCCGCTCTCGCTCTCCGCTCTCCGCTCTCCGCTCTCCGCTCTCGCTCTCCGCTCTCCGCCCTCCGCTCGCTCTCCACTCTCCGCTCTCGCTCTCCGCTCTCCGCTCTCGCTCTCGCTCTCCGCTCTCGCTTTCCGCTCTCCGCTCTCGCTCTCCGCTCTCCGCTCTCGCTCTCCGCTCTCCGCTCTCCGCTCTCCGCTCTCCGCTCTCTCTCGCTCTCCGCTCTCTCTCGCTCTCCGCTCTCGCTCTCCGCTCTCGCTCTCCGCTCTCGCTCTCCGCTCTCCGCTCTCCGCTCTCCGCTCTCCGCTCTCTCTCGCTCTCCGCTCTCCGCTCTCGCTGTCCGCTCTCCGCTCTCTCTCGCTCTCCGCTCTCGCTCTCGCTCTCGCTCTCCGCTCTCGCTCTCCGCTCTCGCTCTCCGCTCTCGCTCTCCGCTCTCGCTCTCCGCTCTCGCTCTCCGCTCTCGCTCTCCGCTCTCGCTCTCCGCTCTCCGCTCTCGCTCTCCGCTCTCCGCTCTCCGCTCTCCGCTCTCGCTCTCCGCTCTCGCTCTCCGCTCTCCGCCCTCCGCTCGCTCTCCACTCTCCGCTCTCGCTCTCCGCTCTCCGCTCTCGCTCTCGCTCTCCACTCTCGCTTTCCGCTCTCCGCTCTCGCTCTCCGCTCTCGCTCTCCGCTCTCGCTCTCCGCTCTCGCTCTCCGCTCTCCGCTCTCGCTCTCCGCTCTCGCTCTCCGCTCTCCGCTCTCGCTCTCCGCTCTCCGCTCTCCGCTCTCTCTCGCTCTCCGCTCTCCCTATTCTCTCTAAATATTCGGTTTTCGAGTGGTATTAATATTTAAACAATCATACAACATTGCTAGTGTCGGGAACTCTTTAGAAAATGCTTCGGCATGCGACAAGAACTATTCGAAAAATATTTTAGATAAACCGGAACTGCGACCTTTCGTCGGCATCTCGCTCTATGCTACGGAAATTTTTTCAATGGATTTTTTATGGCAAAATCACCAGAACTATCGTTAAACAGTATCAGGAACTATAGAACTCGACTGCATGCGACAAGAACTCTCTTTATTTTTGATCTGCTGGAAAATGCTAACTTCACAGACATAATTCTTAGCAGAAGTAATTTACGATTCCCGGCAATCGTCTCAGATTATGTCGTGATAGCAGATAAAAGATATCACTTTGTTGATTGTAAATTTTCTAGGTTGCTAGGCGACTGCAGTCGACTTCGCCGCGAACGTAAATTCGGATCTGCGGCGCGGATCCGGATCCGACGCTTCAAATGTTCGGGTATCTGTGGATCCACGAATAACCCGAATATTGCGGTTTTGAGATCCGTATCGCAATTGATCTCGGATACCCGGATAGTCATTTATTCGAATACTTAGGAGCCCTAATCTCCACCAATCACGCCTCTCCTTATTCGCGATATCCTTGACGTCGAAGACGTCCAGACGGATCAACTGCGATCCGATCTCCCCGGGCGACCTCACGGTAAGCATCTGTCGATCCTTTCTCCTCGATATATGCTGCGGCATGCGATCGAGATCACGACCAGACTCCGCCAGGTCGAACAACGCGTCGAGCCCGCCGATGCTGCATCCTGCCTCCTCCTCCTCGTCCCGCTTCTCCACGGTGTACGAATGATCCGTCAAAATCGCGGCGAGGATACCGCCTCCCGCACCGACGATGGGTAAAGTTTTGACGTAATTGTTGTGACAGTTGATCCATTCGTAAAAAGTATCTTGTGTCATTAGGTCACTAACTAACGACGAATACAACTTCGACGGAAGTTGATTGCGAATGAAATTATACATATCATTCTCTGTACAGGTAGGATTCTTAGGATCTTCCTTCAACCAAAATTTATGGAGCTCTGTTAGCACACTCTTTATGTTACTGCCCTCGCGCATAAGACGTACGTTGCAATCGGTTTGCTTCTGATTCGTAGTCGTCAAATACTTCGAGATGCTTGCGAGCAACAGTCTCAAATTCCGTGACGCCGAATATAGGTTTCCAAACTTCGCGCAGTAGATCGAGCAAAGCGAAAGTGACCGAGTCGATATCCGTCGGCGTGAGTTCGACTTCTACGACCTGATCCTCCAACGGCGCATCAGAAAACGAAACCGGAACCTCCGTATCTTTCAGTTGACTCACCATCGCAATCTTTCTCACAATATAAACGTACCACGCGAGCGGCGAGCTACGACTATCAACGTATCAACATTCTCGCGCTTTCAAAAAACTTGAGTTCGAGACTTCGCATTCTCCGGAAATAAAGGTTAGAGGTAACCGCGTCGTTTCCTCCGCGAGACCCACACTTCCGACGAGGACAAAGATCGCGATCGATTACCACCTACAGTGAAATCGTTCACGGTCACGCGAAATGCATACAGTGTCCTACTTCATTTCTACCTCAATGAGTGTTTGTCGAGGGTCGGGGTGAGGAAGTGAAACGCATAGGAAATGCCGTAAGCGGTGTGCGAGGGGATGGCGTCGGCAGAGGAGCACGAGACGCGTGGTCGAACGTCGTCAAAAATTATTTCCCTCCTTAGGACGGAAAGTGGGGCGGTGCCCCTCTACCGTCCCTAGGACGGAAAGTGGGGCATTGCCCTCTGCCGACGCCATCCCCTCGCTCACCGCTTACGGCGCCCCTCTGCCGACGCCAACCCCTCATCTACCGCTTACGGCATTCCCAGTGCGTTCCACTTCCTCACCCCGCCGCTACCATGTGCTAGAATCCCTATATTTAGTCTACTCGCGACATAAAGCACTACTCGATGTACTCGGTGATGAAGGCGTCGGTGGTGGAGAGATTCAATCGCACCTTAAAGAACGACATGTGGAAACTCTTCACGCTCAACGGATCGTACGCGTGGATCGACGCACTGACGCGTCTGCTGTCGAATTACAACCACCGCAGACATCAAACGATCGGAATGCGACCGGCGGACGTGACGCCCGCTGTCGCCAAGAGACTCCTGTCCACGGTGTACAGTCGCGCGAAAATCGCCGCTCCAAGTAGATTCAGGATGAACGATCCGGTGCGCGTGAGCAAATTCAAGACGCTGTTCGAAAAGGGCTACACCCCAAACTGGACTACCGAGATCTTCCGTGTCGCTAAGATACAACGAACCAATCCTGTGACGTATCTGTTGAAAGACTACCGCGAGGAACCGATAGCTGGAGGACTTTACGAGCATGAGTTGCTGAGAGTTTCCGACCCCGACGTTTATCTCGTGGAGAAAGTGTTGCGCAGGCGAGGCGACGACGTATACGTGAAGTTGTTGGGAATGAACAGTTCGCATAACTCATGGATAAATAAGACAGCTGTGTTGTAGTTAACAAATAAAAAAAAACATTAATATATAGTTTTTTCTACATATGACATTTTTTTGTTCGCCTTAATGTTAAGAAAAAAAGAACAGTTCCTCTTCACGACGGTATCGTGTAATGCCCCCACGGTAGAGTGTTGTGCGAGTCGGAAACGACGTATCGCTTGTCATCGTACGGGCTGAGAGCGAGCTTCAACTCGGACACTGTGTACACCTCGTGCAACGCCGAACGAATACACGACTGACGCCTAGACTGCTGCATCGCGTCGTTCAGGCAATGCATGTAATCGTCGAACGTTATCGTTCTCGCAACCACGTTTTTGTTGACGCTCTTTATTTTCTTCGCGTCGCTCTTTCCCTCGACCTTCAAGGCATACATCTTCGCCATCAGTCCAACGAATTCCGTCATGACGGCGCCGTCGTTCTCGTCCTTTATCAAACCGGGTTTCTTGTTGTTGACGCGCGGCATGCGGTACGCGTTGTTCTCGGGATAGCCGCTCGAATCTCGCGATGTCGCGTTTCATATCCTCGTACGTGTCGTCGCAATCGAGAAAATATATGAGACTGTCGGTGTCCGTGTACATTATCTTACACCTTTCGCGATGCAGCGGCACCATGTAGTCTTAATGAAAATCGTAGACGCGCGTCTTGGATATCTCGAGAATGCACGTACCGACTGTTGTGCCGTAACCGGGAGGATTCTCGGGGCCGGCACAGGATTCGGGAATTTCGGGTCGGAGAATGACTGACTCGTCGCACTGTGTTTAATTATTTAAATATATTTCTGGTATTTAACAATTTTCCCCGTGACTTATTAATTAAGTCCCTATATTCGTGATATACTTGAGTCGCTTAACGATTATTACGATTTCTATAAATGTGGCAGTTATTACGTATTCGCTTAGATGGTGTTTAGCGACTGCCCGCTCGGTCTGACAATTCGGCGGTATTTGTACCGTCGGACTATCAGCCTGTTACTAACTCGGGGAGGCTCCCGAGTTGGCGTTGACTTCCCGGTGTCAGCGCTTTGTGCTGACCTTCGTATCAGCGCTTTCGTTTGACCTGGAGTTGAACGCTCCAGGTTCAGGTATCGGTTTGCATCGGATGATCGATCGTCCGATGCAACCGTCAGGTTTTTCGGGGGATGTTCGATTCGACTTTCGCGTTTCTCCGTTTATCTCGGGAATCATGTTTCGGGCTTCCTTCAAGTTGAGGAACCCGATGTGGTGCCCTGGTTGATTGCGGACGTCGCTATTCGTTCGCCCGTAGGTCACGTCCAGAGGACCCTGGCTGCGTACGCGGCGCCCTATTTCGGCGGGGCGATTGTAGTTACCGGATTCTAGCCTACTCACGCGGTCCTGTATATCGCGGATAGCGCGGAGAATTTCGACTGAGCGATCGAATTCTGTGGTCTCAGCACGGTCCTTGCGGCCTTGCATGTCGCGCATCACGTTCAGGATGTCGTTGAGCACGGAGTCCGTTGCTCCTTGGCCAGCTCGTGCCGACTCAGGGGCTCGGCTTTGGTCCCTTTCGGACGGTCGTCTGTTATCCGAGGGTCTGAGTCTCTCTATTTCCGCGTCGATCTGCGCGAATGTTACATCTTCGCGTGGTGCAATGGCCGGGGCAGCTCGTTGCTGGCTCATTTTGTTAGCCCGCGGGATATAATCTTCTCCCGCAGGGAATATGTCACTGTCGTACGAGGTCAGCGAAAATTCTCCTCTCTCGGAGTTATCGGCCAATATACTGGAACGTGCGTCACTAATTGTGGGGTCCAGTCGTAGTACGTCACTGTCGTTTTCGCTATTGCTCGCGTTATTGTTTTCGTTATTATATTCGTTATTTGCGGTGTCGCGAGGTCCGTTATTATTTCTGGGTGAAAGACTATCGTCTAAGAAAGCGAATTCGCGCTCCAATACGACGTTTGGGTCTAGTACCGGCAAGTCTTCATCCGAGTATTCTAAACTGCGCCGCACGTTTGCCGCGATGTCGTGAACGGCTTCTTCCACGATGCGGACGGGACCGATGGGACTGATTCTATTTGTTCTACGCGCTGGCGCACTCTCAGCTCTGTGTAACCACGACGGATTGCGGACAGGGCGTTCTCGCGTTTCACTGTCCGACATCTAAGTACTACAGGCTCGATTTCGCTCAGCGGGACGTATCGCCGTCCTCTGACATTTACCGCTTTTATAACGCTTTACAATTATTCGCTTTACAATGTTTTCGACTTACATTAGTAGTTGCATGTTGCTTATCAGCAGTCTACCGGGTCGTTGTCCGCTGTCTCGTTGCCTCTCTGCTCGAGTTGCTGTTGCGGTAGGCCGTCGCCTCTCCGGTGTCGCTGATACTCGTGGGCCGCTATCGGGTGCTTTCTTCCTCTGGAGCGGGCCACTACCGGGTGCTTCCTTCCTCTGGAGCTGGCCGCTACCGGGTGCTTCCTTCCTCTGGAGTGGGTCGCAACCGGGGCTTCCTTCAGGACTGCTTTCACCACTTTCACTTGTTCGCTCTTTCTTTTTAGGCGAATACTTGTGACAAAAACACAAGCAACGGGAACGTTCTCCGATTACCGAAATCCAACCGCTGCCACCAGTTGTGCCGTAACCGGGATGATGTTCGGGGCCGGCACAGGATTCGGGAATTTTGGGTCGGAATGACTCGTCGCACTGTGTTTAATTATTTAAATATATTTCTGGTATTTAACAATTTTCCCCGTGACTTATTAATTAAGTCCCTATATTCGCGATATACTTGAGTCGCTTAACGATTATTACGATTTCTATAAATGTGACAGTTATTGTGACTCACGTATTCGCTTAGATGGTGATTAGCGACAGCCCGCCCGGTCTGACAATTCGGCGGTATTTGTACCGTCGGACTGTCAGCCTGTTGCTAACTCGGGGACGCACCCGAGTTGGCGTTGACTTCCCGGTGTCAGCGCTTTGTGCTGATCTTTGTATCAGCGCTTTCGTTCGACCTAGAGTTGAACGCTCCAGGTTCAGGTATCGGTTTGCATCGGATGATCGATCGTACGATGCAACCGTCAGGTTTTTCGGCGGATGTTCGATTCGACTTTCGCTAGGGTCGGATTACTTATGAATTTATTCTTATTACGTTTTGCGCTCACAATACGACATAGATGGGTTTGTTCAACTTCACCTCGAGCCCTTGTACGTTTGCAGATTCCTCGGATATCGCACGTCCTCGCGAAATATCCTCGACAGGGCCGCGGCTACCTCGCTTCCGCTTTTACTCTTGAGCAGTAACGCCCACGCGTACTTGCTCAATACGTCGATAACCGTTAGTATGTAGTAGTAACCCTTGTTGTGTCGCGCGTAGGGACGCATCTCGACCACGTCGGCCTGCCACAGATCGTCGTAACCGCGCACCACGGCGCGACACCGCGGGAAGTTTCTCCGCACCAGTGCGTGCAGCTCCTCCACGAGTCTTCGCTTTTCGGCATTCATCGTTGCGCGCGTGTCTTCCTCTCTCGACTGCGCGCGTGATTATGCGCGATTGTGTAAAAAAAAACGGCTCATCTTCCTCCTTATTGACGCGCACGCTCCCCCCTGTTACCGCGAATGTCCGCTTTCACTATCGCAATCTCTCTCTTGAGCGATTCCTTCGTCACCATCACTTTTTCAACCTCGCGGAATTTGGTCAGAAAATCGTTCATCGCGATTCTGAGTCCGCTCATGACGCTGTTTATCTGATCTACGTCGTTTCTCAAAGAATTCGTCTTGTTCGTCGTCTCTTCGATGGCCTTCCGCGCGTCGAGTATTTGCTTCGTATGTGTGGATACGTCGCCGTTTATCCGATTCACATCGCTTTTCACCATCGACAACGATTTATTCGTTTTCTCGTAAAACGATTCGATTTCCTTTCCCGATTCTCGAAGCGCGCGTTCGACGTAACTCTTGTTCGTCGCGTCGCTGTTGATCTCCGGCGGGGCCAGACGTCGCAGCTTGCGCTCCCTCGCGTCGTAGGAATCCTCGTTCAAGCAAAGCGCTCTGTCTCGCACGTAGTTTCGCAGGGAGTCGATCGAGGATCGCGATCTTTCCGTTGCGAATCCACCGCCGTCGTCGCGTTTCCTCAGAGACATTCCGAATTTGTTCACCGACATTGCGCCGATCTCGTCGAGAATAGCACTGCGGTCGCGGTCGACGCGACGGTTCAATTTATAATCAATCCGATCTCGCGAAGCTCCTCGATTATCGCCTGAATCTCGTTACCGTGTGCGTTGTTGCCCGCTCGACGAGAGGCCTCGAGCAATCGAAGACGATCCACCAATTCATTAGGGTCGTCCCAATGAACGTAATCTATTGTATTGTCGTTCAATCTCATGATCGGCGGTAATCTGGTTACGCCAGCGCCCTTTCTACTACTGCCGATTCAATCGCGCGGTATCAACGGAGTGATGGTGTGCTTGTATTTATGCCCCTTGTTACCCATGATGGGTTTAAGGGCACTGTGGCCGCGTCTGTAAGCGTTTGTCGCCAATAGTATACTTCTGTATTTTTGCACGTCATCCTCGGTGTGAATTGCGTCATCGTGAATCCTCTGGAAGATTTATTCGTACAAGCCGTTCGTGCCCGCGTATCTCACCCCGTCCACGATCACGGAATCGTCCGCGTTCACGTCGAACCGTTTGTCGCCGAGCATCGTGCCGTCAAACCCTATGTACACACCGTAAACGTGATCAATTTCGTTATTCGCGTCTCCGCTTAGAAGAGCACCCACGTATCTTCGTCCCAACGGACACAATTGACTGTGCAGTTCCTCGCGGCCCTGCGGCGTTCGTATAACGTCCCTCACGGACGTTTCGAGGGAGGGCAACGGCGACGGGTGGGTCTCGAAAACTTCCTCCTCCTTCATCCGCTCGTACGGTGATAATTTTCGCGGTTCCAGAGGCGTGGAATGAATCGCGAGCGTCTCCGACTCGGCGCTCGTTTGTTTTTTTTTCTCTTCTTAGGTCTCGATATCATCTTTCGCGCGAATTTTCCTTCGTCGTCGTCGTCGACGTCGTCGTCACCTTCGCTATCCTCGCGTTTCTTTTTAATGGCGATTCCCTTCTTTTTAATGGCGATTCCTTTCGTCGTCGTCGTCGTTGTCGTCGCCGCATTGTCGTTCTTGGATTCGCTTCTCTCGACATGTTCGACGATTTGTTTCAATGGGTCGACGATTGGCTTGAATTGTCTCTCGAGATCGTTCTCCATCCTGCCGGTTTTCAACGCTCTGTATTTTTTGCGTATCGACGCGCGCATTTTAGCGATCTGTCGCGCGGTCTTCTCTCGTTCGGCGGTGTCCCTCGCGTCGGTCATCGCTCTCGGAACGTTCGACAGCTATTGATCGCTCTACAGTTCGGCGAAGTCGTTAAATCCCCGTCTGTATCTGCCGTTTTGTAGCGCGCTGTCCTTGTCTATCACCACGAAACCGTGTCTGCGCCGCCAACATTCGCGACACAACGCGCAGAAATCTTCATACGACATATCGGGGCTCACGTGATCGTCGTACACGTGTTTCAGATTAGTCCCGTCTTGTCTAAACAGGATCAACAGATTCGCGTTGTCGCGTATCAGGTGCTTCGGAGTAGGTAAACTATGGGCGTTCTGACCCAGGAGCTCCGAGGGGGGGTGAGGGGCGAGGGGGTCCTCCGGCGGGGGGTTCCGCGGGGGGGGGGGGGGACCACCGCGTGGAATGGGAGGGGGGTACCGCGTTCGCGGTCGCGCCGCGGGGGGGGGGAGGGGGGTACCGCGTTTTTCCGGCGCCGCGGGTGGGGGGGTACCGCGTTTGCGGTCGCGCCACGGGTGGGAGAGGGGGGTATCGCGTTTTTCCGGCGCCGCGGGGGAGGGGGGTACCGCGTTTCCGCCGCGCGCGGGGGAGGGGTGACCGCGTTCGCGTTTTCGCCGCGCCGCGGGGAGAGAGAGGGTCCGCGTGCAACGGCCGCGTCGGTCCGCGTGACGTCACACGGCGCGCTTCCGAACGCGTTCTCACTCCCGCTCGCGTTCTCGCTCCCGTCCCCCCGTTTGCGCGGTCCCCCGTTCGCGCGGTGTCTCGCGCTCTCGTCACCCGTTCTCTCTCCCCCGTTCGCGCGGTTCCTCTCGCTCCCATCACCATCAACTTTAATTTATTTAAATAAACCTGAGGATAAAATCGCAGCGTAATTAAATTTGCATAAGTCAATGACATGATATCTTTTTCAAGGACACATTGCAATGATTTCATCGAACACGGGCAAAATTGCGAATCTTGCAAATAGCGCCGATGTACGGCTGCTGCATTGATACAGATCAATTCATCATAAGTCAATGGCACGTTATTGTTTTCAAGAACATGTCGCGACGTGTCTTGCGATGATTTCATCGCACACGTGCAAAACTGCAAATTTTGCATTTTTCTGATCGATGTACGGTTGCTGCAGTTATACAGATTAATTCATCATAAGTCAATGGCGCGTTATTGTTTTCAAGAACATACGTGTCTCGCGATGATTTTATCGCACACGTGCAAAACTGCAAATCTTTCAAATATCGCCGATGTACGGCTGCTGAGATCACGGTGAAATTTGATATGATAAAAAGCAAACGATGCATCATTAGTGAGGTATAAAATGGATAATCTGGGGGGATAAGCTCAGTAGTCGAGGACTGGAAGTCGCGAGTACCAAAAATTGTGTTGGAAAGAGGATCGTGCAATAACATGGAACAAGAATTGTTAGAGCAATCCACCCTTTTAAATTCGCGGGAAGACTTTACAGCGTGGGAGCAACGATGCGACGAGTTTATCGAATCGTTGGAAGAACAAAGCCGAATTAAACGGCCACGATTATCGATCGGTCTTAGACAGTCGTTGGTCGCTTGTATCGCACGACTCGAAGGTCTGAAAGACTCAGTACGTCACGTTTCGTGCACGTGGGTGCCGGATACAGTGCGAGTGAGACCAAACTCAGATGGCGCGAGATAGATACGGCTTTTGAAAGCCGTATACTGACTGGTGTGGTAATAAATTCCAAACACATCGAACCTCGTCAATTTCTCAAAGATGCGAGGGACATTGTACTCGATCGTGTGCGGAACGTCATGCAACGGCATGACAATGTAAAAATAAACACAATGTTTAATGGTGAATTTGTGGCTGGTGACAAACGCGCGAATAAAAGTATCGCTACGAGAAACTATGAACTCTTTCGTACGTCCGATCTGCGCGAGTGGTACAAGCGACAGGTTATCGAGCCTACCCTAGCATCGCTGGAGGAATTCCAGGAACGCGATAGCGGGTGGGCGTTGTCGCATATACTTAATTTAACGGTAAATGTGAACAAATATAATACATTGCACGCGGGGTGTTTTGTGGAAATACCGCGAGAAATTAAAATGAAGAGAGCGGTGATAAACGTGCGATCAAGGGACAATGCATGTTTCGCATGGTCAGTGGTGGCTGCTCTGCATCCAGCCGAGAGACATGCAGAACGGGAATCGTCGTATCCACATTACACGTCGGTGCTAAATCTCCAAGATATTGAGTTCCCAATGACGTTGGATCAAATTAAAAATTTTGAAAATCACAACGACATCTTCATCAACGTCTACAGCATCGAGAAAAACAAGGAACTTACTATCCTGCCAATACGCCTCACCGACAGAAAGATGGACAGACATGTAAATCTGCTGTACGTGCATGACGACAACGTGGGGCATTTTGCATGCATCAAGAACCTATCCCGCCTCGTGAGCTCGCAATTAAGTACGCACCATAGTCGGAAATATTTTTGCGATCGGTGAGTATACATCCTAATAAATAATAAAAATAATTTTTTACGTGAAAGATGTATAAAACATTTTATTATTTACAGATGTTTGCACTATTTCTACACGTGCGAGAAATTGGAAGCCCACACCGTCCACTGTCAGGAGATGAACGACTGCGCGATCAAGTTACCGAGCGATAACGACAAGTGGTTGGCCTTTAAGAATCACAACAGGAAGGAACGAGTTCCGTTTGTCGTGTACGCCGACCTCGAGTGCACCCTGGAGAAGATGGAAGCGGATCCGGAAACGTCCAGGTACACGTATCAACATCATCGCGTGTTTAGCTTAGGGTACTACGTGCGTTGCTCTTACGACGACTCGTTATTATTGTATCGGTTTCGTCGCGATAAGGATTGCGTCGCGTGGTTCGCCGAGGAGCTAAGATGTTTAGCTCACAATGTAAATACTATTTTGTCCACTAATGTACCCGTGGCAGATTTCACGCGAGACGAGTGGGAAAAATTTAACAGCGCAACGCACTGTCACGTGTGCGAAAAACCGTTCGAGCCAGACGACGTGCGAGTACGCGATCATTGTCACCTGACCGGTCGATACAGAGGTCCCGCGAAGATATACTTATTGTTCTTTGAAAATAAAATTATTATGACAAATTACAAAAAAAGTAGCATTGTTATTAATCTATCCATTTTACAAATATGAGTCGCAGTAAAAAAACAATTGCAATTCGTAAAATTGAATGGTGTTATTGTATTAGGCAGAAAAGAAGTTGATGTTGTAACAAAAAATTATTGAATATGTAGCATTTGGATAATTGATTATTCTATCAACTTAAATTTGACAACAAAAGTTGGAATGCAATACAGACACCTAAATAAAGATTATGACATGCGTTATTTCTACATTACGGGTAACGTGATTTTTTGAATTTGTTGTTTAAACAAATTTTCAGCAACAAATTCACCGATGTTCAAGCATTTGATTATTGAAATGTATTTTTGGATTACTTAGATGTAATTTAAAGTCAAAACCATGTCCCAGATTGCTGGCGCCTATTTGTTATAGACGATTATGTTTTTATTATAAACAAAAGAAATGTAAAAAAATTGTTTCCGAAAATAAATTTTCTAAATCGATATTCATAAACTACATGAATTGACGAAGATTCCCTGAAAATTTCATGCCTCTATCATTAAAACTCGAAAAGTTATGCAATTTTGAACATTTGAAAAAAAAACCGATTTTTTAATCGAAAATATTGAAAATCGCTGGTAGCGACCTCTAAAACTTGTTCGATTTTGCTCAATTTTTGAGGAAAATTCTTTTTTTAGGTAAGCTTTGATATTTTGGGGTGACTCGCGAAAAATAAAAAAAAGGGGTTTTTTTGAATCACCCTAATATATATATATATATATATATATATATATATATATATATATATATATATATATATATATATACACATATATATATATATATACACAAAATTTATTTATGTTATACATATACATATGAATATACATACATATATGTGTATGTACACACACAGGGTGTTTTGTTTTAAGTAATACCTGCCGGCACTGGTACGTGTTAAAAACGTCATTATGACGTGTTAACTCGTCACACGTTACGTTACAACGACGTCTCAATTGGTGTTCGAAACGTAATTGCCACGTTGCTGTGACGTAACTAACAGCCAAATTCTTGGTGACAGAAACGTTGTAGTGACGTGTATTTGCGACTTTATGTGACGGGTTGAGCACCTATTTGCAACCTAAAAATAATCAATCGGTTTTGAGAAATTAAGATTAGTTTTTATTGTATTATATATGTTAACGGTATATATTTTTATATATTGGACAAAATAAGTGATTATATATTATTTATGTGACAGAAATTTAAACAGACAATATATATTTTATTTTAAATAAAATATAACATCTATTTTATATTTCTTTCACAATAAGTATAATCATTATGTATTTTGTCTATCAAGATAAATATATAGTTTACATATATAACACAATAAAAAGTAATCTCAACTTCTCAAAATCAGACGATTGTGTTTTATAATATAAATATAAAGCACCAAGAAAGGAGGTAATAAATAAAAATAATGTAAATATATGTTTTTGTTGCTACATTAGCCTTTTATTTTCTCTTTATATCTCTTTCTCACTCAATGTTAATAAATGTTATCAAAATACGTAACTCTTAAAATCGTTTAAATTATCAAAAGTATATCAACATAATAAAATATACGGTTATTATTTTAAAAATAAACAGTCTTTCTCTTAAAAGAATATTATATTATAAAGAATTGTTATATGTGTGAAAAATGTAAGTGTTTAAATAAAAATATATTCTATACACATATATAATGCACATTATGCACGTATTGCACATATAAAAAGTAAATAAAACTAATTTTTGTACTATTTATGAAACCTTTAAAATAATTTTTATCTTTTGGTAATTATAATGTTTATAGTGTGTTCATCATTTGATGAACACTCATCATTCAGTTCATCACTTTCCGAATCATCTGACGATGAATTTGAACTTAATGGGGGCGTTTCCTCCTTTCGACATTTTTTTTCTTTCCTAAAACAAATAACAAGAGATATCATTACATACGAAGTGCATTGAAAAAAGGATAAAGTTCAGATTGCATAAGATGCACAAAATATAAATTCTTTTGTACGTCGCGGCAACGTGTAAAAGACGTAACTTATTTTTTGCGACTTTGTGAATGAAATTCATGTAATAATTTCACATTCTGCCCCTTTTACAGTTATTAAGCATGTTTAGATCAATATATATGTATAATAATGTGTATATATATGTAACAGTATTTCATATCAACAAAATAAAAAAAAGTAAAAAGAAATATTTTTTAACAATTTCTAGGTTAGGTTAGATTAAATTATGTATGAGGACACAGAGAGGACACTTGCCAAAAGATTAAAGAGTAATAAAGCAAGAAAAAAAATATAATGCGTGAAAAATAAAAAGTATAATTATAAAAGCATAGAAAACAGTTACTTACATGTTTGGTGTGTTCTTCCACACTTTCTTCTTCCTTTATAGATTTCGTCACTCTGATTAGCGAAATTGCCAAAACTAAATAACATAAATAAATTGGTAACATATGAAATTTTCTTGACACAGAAACACATTTAAATTTACAGAGAAGAATGATGGATAGATATTTGCACACTTACTATCAATGGATTCTGCACACAAAATGCTGAAACGTTTGCCATGCGGCAAGAAGCGAACGCAGTATAGCCAATCAACGCGCACGCGTGCGTGTGGCTTTTTAATATAAATTCTTTTGTACGTCGCGGCAACGTGTAAAAGACGTAACTTATTTTTTGCGACTTTGTGACCAATATAGCACGTTTCTTTTACGTCTAGTGCCGGCAGGTACAGCTAATTATCTTGAAAATAAAACATTTTTGGGTAAAATGTTTCATATAAAAGTTTTAGGGTTTCAAGGGGGGCAAATAATGGTACCCACACAGCACACTGTATCCTGGGGATATCCCAAATTGTCCCAGATTTCCAAATACGATCCCACGGATATCCCAGCAGGTTCTGCCCGAGATATTCTAATAAAATATCGTGAGATATCCTATTATAATCTCACGATATCTAAATATTTTGTCATATCCGTTGGCTTTGCATAAGCTATCTTACGAGATCTTCTGAAGGATATCCTTCACTCAAAAAAAAAATATTCTACTGATAAGTGGGGAATTCCTCTTAGCACTTCCTCTAAGCAAAAATGTTACATGAAGAATATTTTTCTTTAAGTAATACGTATTACTTTATAAAAGAGTGGATGCATAAGCTATAATCAAGAGTAAATTTCTCTATAGCAAATTCTACTATAATAATCCAAATAGCCTCTTAAAATTAGAGGATATGCAAGATATTCCCGTGTAGAAATTTGTTAGGGATGGCCTTACATAACATAAGGCCCCGATCATACTTATTAGGGATGCCATAAGAAAGATTTCCTTATTTTAACATGATGAGGTCCCGATCATTATTTACTAGGGATTCCATAAGAAAGGTTTCCTTATTTTTCTCTAGTGAGGCCTTTGTAAGGATTTGATAAGGATGTTTTAACTTCATAAATACTTCTTTATTAGGGCTAACCGGATAAGGTCCCGATCATTATTTATTACTCACACAGTACACGATGTCCATTGGACGTCCATAGACGTCGACTGGACGACCAGGACGTCCAATGGACGTCCTTAGACGTCCAATGGACATCGTGTGCTGTGTGGGTAGGGATTCCATAAGAAAGGTTTCCTTATTTTTGTCTAATGAAGCCCTTGTAAGAATTTGATAAGAATGTTTTAACTTTATAAATATACTTTTTTCATAAATATATTTACTAACACAAAATTTCATAATAAGCCGGCACTGGTTTCTGACATTCACTCGACATTAAGAAATATTATATCATATAGTATATCTAATTTAAAATTTTATTACTCTTTTTAAACTAAATTTGTTTCTTAAGATGATTTTTGAAAAATTATATATTTGCGCTGGTTATGACATATGTAGACTATATATAACGCTCACATTAAATTAAGAAGTAGTCTACCACGTAAGGCAGTTGGCTCACGATCCAGAGGTCCCGAGTTCGAATCCCACCAAGGTAAGTGTTTTTTCAGATACCAGAAAATATTTATAATCATAGACTGCATTTTAAGAAACAAATTTACTTAAAAAATAGTAATAAAATTTCGAAATAAATAATTTTTTTTTATGTCAGGTGAATATCGGAAATCAGTGTCAGTCCTCTAGCATTAAGAGGACTGCAATCTTAAGTCTAGTGTCTCATGGTTAGAGGATATTCCTCTAGATTTTAAAATATTTTCTTGAGACCGTATTTCAGAGGAAAATCCTCTAAAATCAAGCGGGTGCCACTAAACGATAGAATATTTTTTTGGGAGTTAATTAATATCTTGCGATATTTTTCGATCTGCCTCAGATATCCTGTGGACGTCATCTAAGATGTCTGCAAGATACTAAATAGCCGGACACTTGTGCATCCAATGGATATCCACCGGATATCTGAGATCATTTTGGGATGTCCTGCGGTTATTGCGATATCCCAAAATGATGTCTGTAGGACGTCCCTTAGATGAAGTGTGCTGTGTGGGTAAAATCAGTTTTCGAAAAAAAGTAGCTGATCGGCTGTTGACGCGATCTCGAAATCAATTGAGTTCTCTTAGAAAAAGGGATCGAAACAGTTGATCGACCATTAGCTGATCTTTTTTCATTAATTTGATTTATTGTTACCAGGACGCGAAGGTCTGGGAATATTTACAAACTTTTCGAGTATTTAATCCCGGATCTTCGCGCCCGCGGCGCACTCGATCTCAAGTTATTTACAGTGGCAGTGTGTCTTATCCTAGAACAGTCTTGTGACTTGCACTAATTAAATTGTGCTCTTACAATTAGTGAACTAACGAGTCTTTGTCTTGTGAAGAAGTGACGATTTCATATATATTCAGGTATTTCTGTCTTTAATCTGTCTAGTTAATCCTAGCTCGCCACATTTCAGTCCAGTAGACCGCCAAACATTTTTCAACGTGACAAATAACAATGCGACAAAGTCGAGCGGTCTCACGGAGTATATGGCGATTTGAGGTAGTTGTCTCGCGATAATACAATCGGGACGGTCAATTACTTTTAAGTTGTACAAATGTGTAGATATCACATTTATTAACGTGTAGTTAAAAGTTTCAAATTTTTCTTGTTAATTGTAATTTGCGAGACAACTACCTACCTTAACGACACGAAAATAAATGTGGCTAGCTAACGTTAATTCCTTTATTACATTTGTTTTTAGATTTTTTCATTTAAAAATGTAAACAAGTAATAAATTAAAGAAAAATCTGAAGTCAAGCTTTTCAGAAGCTTGGCTTAGTGATGACCGATTCAAATCTTGGATACGTAAAGTGCCATTTAATGAGCATTTCTTTCACTGTACAGTGTGCAAGAAAAATTTTTCATGCAGCTGGTTATCACGTGTAACAAGACGTGCGGAAACTGCGCGGCATAAAAAACATATTAAAAAATATATATCATGTAATAATAATAATGACTCAGATGATAATAATAATGTAATTGCTAAAAAAAAATTATATTATAAACAAAATTTTAGGCCACAGTGGTTAGATCTCGAGCAATATAAACCATGGCTATGCGAAGCGCATGACGCAAATTCATTTTTTTGTAGCATTTGTAATAAAACAATTGTTGGTGGTTTGTCACAAATCGAGCGTCATGCAAAATCCAAAATGCATGTAAATAAATTTAAAAAATCTAATATACGAGCGAATGGACCGAATGAAGAACAAGTAAACATGCAATTTGACGAATCATCTTTGCCGTTTGAGGAGCGAAAAAAAATAGCGGAGATTCGATTTGCGGCAGTAATGACTGATAAAAATATTCCATTCGAAACGGCAAAAATGATTCTCAATTTTTTTAAAAACATCAACGAAGGTTGTCCTATCGTAAAGAGTATGAACCTGGGTCGAACAAAATGTACAAACATTATTTCGAATGTTTTGTGCCCAGTCGAAACGAATCGTGTCGTGAAATATTCGCAACACGAAATTCTCTGTTTTTATAGATGAAACGTCAGACATTACCAACGACAAATGGATGACGTTTCATGTACGTTTTGTTCATCCCGAAACATTAGAAATACAATCCCAGTTAGTAAAACTAATTAATGTTGATGCAGCGGATTGCAGTGCCGAGAAGTTATTCACTGCATTTAAACATGAAATGTGGAAGCTCGAGATACCTTTTTTAAATATTATTGCTTTATCATGTGACAACGCATCTGTGATGACGGGAAAACATTTGTCATTTAAAAAAAACTTGAAGAGATGTGTAAAAATGTTTTGACGTTATCATGCCCATGTCATTCTGTCGCATTAGCTGCACACGCTGCATGTAATAAAATTCCTCCTTCTTGCGAGCATTTTGTAAAAAAAATTGCTTACTATGTTAACAGTAGTCCCAAGAGAACAGCTATTTTCCGGGAATTTTCAGAATGTTTTCAAGAGAAAAACCTTAGAATTTTAAAGTTAGCTGACACGCGGTGGCTGTCCCATCACGCATGCGTCGAAAGACTTGTAGAATATTGGGATACTGTAAAACTTTTCCTAAATGAAATGGTCGTAAGCGACAAAACAAAATCTGGAGAAAATCTAATGCGAAAAATTACGTAAATTTTAATAAAAAATAATTATTTTAGTGTAAAACAAGCGTTATCCGACCTATGCGCAATATTAGATAACTTTGCACGTCAATAAAAAAATCAGCGTTCGTCGTACGAAAAGAATACAAGGGTCCTTTTTTGTTGCAAATTTCGTCCACAACAAGACGCATATGATAAAGTTCGTCTCAAATAAATTCTAAGGCCTGAAAACAGCGAAAAACTAAGACTATTCCAAAAAATGAAAATTTTTTGCTTACATAGCTACAAACTAAAGAAAAAGGGTCTAAAAAATCGGTTACACCCTGAAAAGTATTCTTTGTAGTTCTCAGATGATGTGTGATTTTTTGGGAATTTTTAATTCCATTTTAAATGACGGAAAAAAATCACCGACGCAACATAAAAAAAACGATGAAATCGAGAGTTTTCGGGATCCGAGTCTCGGACTTTGACGGCGCGTGCAAGCTAAACGACTGACTTGACGATAAATGTTGTTCAGATCATTATTGTAGATAATTTTACGCTCTACAAAAAAGGTACGTATAATTAGTTACCCTATCTTGCTTAGTTTTCGAGATATTTGAGAAAAAATTAAAAAAATCGCGTTTTTTGTTGATAATATTGTTAATAACTTTTTAATGCGCATTAATTATGCGAAGCAAAATAAATCCCACTTACAGCACCTTAAATCAAAGCGATTCATGGTGGTTGCAACCTGGAAAGAGTAATTGGAAGGTTAACCCCCTAAATTAGTCTAATATGACTGGCCTACGGAGAGAATATTTTCATTTCTAACGGATGTCAAAACAAAAAAACGAAACAAATTATCCTCTGCCGCTGTAAATGCTATTTGTGTATTAAAGTCAGCATTAAAAACAAGAGGGGAAACAGCTCTGAACATGCAGATCGATGCAGAGCATTTATCTCTCATGTCGTCAGACAAATTATATGCTAATGTTTCTAAAAGGCAGAAAAGTAATCTTCAGCTGTATGCTGCAGATGATGATGTTGCTGGTCCCTCTTCGTTTAATATGCAAGAATAATGTAAGAAAAAATTAATCTTTTTCACAGTATCATTTATCGTATATCAGTTGTTACAGCTATGTAAAAAATAGTATGAATATTATGTATATAATATATATATTATATAATTTTATTTATTATATGTATATATATATATATACATATATGTATATATATATAATTTATTTATTATATATTATATTTATTTATTATTTATTTCATTTTTTTATATATAGTTAATCATATTTATTTTATACAATTTTACTTTTATTTTTGACGAGCTGTAAAAGTGTGCGATTATTATATATTTATCATACAATTTTATTTTTCTGACGAACTTAAGTGCGAATAATATTTTGTGTATATTGCATGATTTTATTCTTTCGCCCTGGCGACAAGCTAGGACTATTTCATAGCATATTATTTTTTAGTGGAACCCCCAGCGCTCGACGGCCATCGTAATAAGGGCCAATTTCACCAACCACGGTTAGCTTAAGGTTGTATGACCCCTTAGAAGAAAAAATGCCAAATTCTTCAAACTTTGTCAGGTGATGAGTATTATAATAATAAAGCATTGTGCCAAGTTTGAAGAAGTTTGCGAGGCCCGTTCAAAAGTTATAACAATTTGAATTTAACATGGGCTCTTATGGGAATTCATCAAGTTTCACTATTTTTTCAACTTTATTTGAGAAATTATTATCGAAGAAAATATGGCATACTTTCAAAACTTTGCAGAAATATTAATAAACATCTTACAAACAAATTAGAACAAAAAAAATTATGACTTCGAGGATATTTTCTGAAATATTGAATAAAAAGCAAACAGAGAACAGTCTCGCTTGGTCTCGCTGAACTCGTAAGTACGGAGATCCGGCAACAGCGCACTATGACGTCACATTAGAACCTCTCTCTCCGTCACTCTCCGTAAAGGATAACAAACACTACAGAGAGAGAGAGAGAGAGAGAGAGAGAGAGAGAGAGAGAGAGAGAGAGAGAGAGGTCCGTTACTTTTTTCAATAGAGCCTCCTGTGTATCAAAATATAATTAATATCAAAATGTCATAAATAATGTTATAACCATCGATTATTAATTTATATGTAAACCTTTCATTTATTATATAACTGCATTTAAAATGATAAATTATCAACACATATAATAAATATGAAATCTTTCACAAATTAAATAAATAACATTAATATTTTATACGTGTAACGTTTCCTTTCCACATGTAACGTTTTACTTTCGGCATTTTCGTAGCGCAAGCGAAAACTAACCTCAAACGAGGTCTGTATATTACACGTGCTCGGAGCACACTTCGCGTTCACGCAGCTGATGTCGAGTGAGATCAATGCTACCAACTTACAGAAAATCCGACGTTGCCGTGATCAAAATACTTTTTTATGAGAGCTATTGTATTTAATTTATTAATAAATGACGTAAATAAATAACGTAATATAATTTCATTAGTATTTTTAAACAGTAATTACTATGTTTTGTTACTTTTTAAAGATTTTCACACTTTCAGATTTTCGTTTGTGTCAGTTGCAAGTCAGGTACAGTCTTTCTAAAAACCATTAAAAGTGAAAGTTTACATATGAGAAAATATGCATAAAAATGTCTCTATAGCTCTTAAAAACACAGGCAACCGTTATTTTAATAAAATATTAATATAAATATTACTTTCCAGTAAAGAATATCTTCTTAAATATGTTAATTAGCTTTATGTTACGTTTCTTAAACTTTTGGCAGAGATCTTACGGGTCATACAACCTTAAGGTGCCATTTCATGAGACGCTGAAAAGCAGTGTCGAGCGTTATCACGTGACGTCATATTGATGCTAGCGTCAAAATTGGTCAAAGAGAAGAAGTTGGATTCTTTCAACTTCAAGCGTCAAGCAGTGAAAAAGCAACGTCAAAACAACCGTTGAGTATAAAAATACGAATATGGAAGAGGTAAGTAAAAAGTAGTTTTTATTATTACAATTTATAATAAAAATATATTTTTTAATTACGAAAAATTAACAATACAGAATGTAGAAAACTTGTTTAGAAGTATAATTTTTAGGTTATGTTGTAGTAATAAAGTTTTTACATATTTTTTATGTTTGTATGTTTTTCTAGGACGATTTTTATGTTTGTATGTTTTTCTAGGACGACTATAGAATTGTGCACACCTGTGGGGTATGCGAAGAAATTTGTGACGGTGATGATTTCAAAAACCATCCTTGTTTAGAAAGCTACAACAATTATTTTATAGATGAAAATACGTTGTATTTTTATCCAGTTTTAGGTAAATTGGCTTCTTTCATTGCATTTTAAAAAAGAGGAAATTATTTTCGTATTTTAATCTAATATGTACATATATATAGATGATGGTGTTACAATTGTTCAACGCAGCCAAATAAATAATGAAGAAAAAATAGTAGCAGAACCGTTTCAACAAGGTAAACTAATCCCAAAGAAATGTAAAGGTTATTGCAATATTAAAAACAAAAAGATTCAATTACTGGGTTTCAACCATATTATTTTTTTTTACGAATTCATGTCGTTTACTTCATCAGGAAGGGATCTAACTGAGTTGTCCCTTGACAGGTATCTTATTATATTTATTACTTAGCGATTGATCTGGAAAAGAAAATGGTGAAGAAAAAAAAAAGAGATTTGATTGCTCAATCAAAATTTGAAAAATAGGGAAATGGATTAAATTGATCTTCTATCTGTTGTGGTGATTAATCTTTTATCTTTGTTGAAGTTTTTGGATGATGCTTTTAAATATTTAAGAATGCTCTGTATTTCTTGAATAAATATGTTAGACAAACTAATGTTTATAATTCTATTGATTTTGCTTGTGAATCTTGTAAGAAAGTATAAATAAAGCAAGCGTAAAGAAGGTGATAAGTGTTTGCATGTTCTGTTTGTTCTCTAGGCTATTTTTAAATATATCTATTTTGAATTCTTTAGATTTGGTATCTTCTAATTATTTTATCTGTTATTATACAACCATTTTATTAAAGTGTGGATATTCAACTCTTTCAGTTTGCTTTGGTTATTCAAGTATTTTTATATGTAAATTATTTTAGGAACAACATCAAGAAAAAGAACACCTATATCAAGATTAAATTTTGATGAGAAGGAAAGTTTAATACTTGAGGTACAGAACAGACCTCCTTTATGGAATTATGTCTTACCTCTAAAAGACCGAAGTATGCAAATTAAAAAACAATTATGGAAAAAAGTTGCACAAACATTTAATGGTAAGAATAAGTTAATAAAACTTTCTAAAAAGTATAGATTATAAAAAGTTACGAAAAATGAAATTTTTGTTATAGGAAAATTTAGTGCAGAAACATTAAAATTAAAATTTAAAGGTCTTTACGACACTTTTAGAAAAATTATACAGTCAGAGCATTAAGCAAGTGGATCTGGTCGAATCAATAAAAAGAAATGGTTTCACTATGATTCAATGACTTTTCTTCGTGATAATTGTCTTCTTAAAAAGTATATTTTTAATTTTTAAAAATGTTTTAAAACATTCAACTTACATGTATTAATTTATATAATTTTTAGTACTATGTCAAACATCGAAAATGAAGTAAATAAGAGAGACTGTTATACTCCTAGCACTTCAGCGAACATCAGTGATGATTCATTTATTCAAAAAGGTATTTTTAATAACATTATTAGAAAAGTAATAAAATAATTACAGATTAAAATTAATGTAATAATTTCAGATAATAGAAGAAAAAGACAACAAAGTGATGATGATACATCAGGTGCTATTAATAGAATTGCTGAAGCAATTTGTCAGCCAAGCACATTAACATTGCCTCCTCCTCCAGAACAGGATGATGTAGATTCATTTCTAGTAGAGATAGGACATCATTTAAGACAACTGCCAACACTGACAAGAATAAAAGTCATACAACAATTCTTAGACATAGTTTATATGAATTAGCAAAACTTTAAACTTTGATTTATTTTAAAAATTAATGTAATACTATTATATTATATACTAATATACTTATATATTATAACTATTATATTATATACTACACTGAGAGAAAAGAATCGTTGTGTCTACTGATAAGTTCAGTAGTTCCAACTGAAGTAGTACAGTAACGCATGTTCAATAACGTCAGCAGCATTACGTTAGTAAATATGACAGAACAAATAGGTTACGTCACATTGACAAAACTAGTGAACTGTTGCTCCTATCGGGCAACACTGTAACTATAATGAAAAGTTCAGTAGATACCCTGGCGGAAATATTTCTACAAAATTTAAAAAAAAATAAAAGTGTGCTACAAAAAACTATAAAATATAATTGCCAGAATCTATTGAAGTCTACATAAATTTAGGTAGTGCTACATAATTCTACATAAAAATTCTAGAATTGGAACACTTTTGTAAATTTATGTATTTTTCTATTGGAGCTTGATCTATAAATTTTTATGAATAACTACAACTTTTTGGATATACTATAAACAAAATAAAAAATAAAATTTACTTCTCTCGTTGAACATTATTTTATGGCTGAAAATCTTGATTACGTGCAAGCTTAATTAAATAAATTTATATTTTACTTAGAAAACTTGCTTACCACCGCTGGATTTGAACCTGAAACCCCTGGCTCTTGAGTCAGTCACCTTCCGCACTGTGCTACAACATTGATTGATGAAGACGTTTCGTATTGTCTATATATGTTACACTTATTGTTAGCAGAAAATTGTACATTTGTGTATTTTTCTATTGGGTCTTACAGCAAACTATACGAAAATAAAAACATAAATATTTTGACTTCTGCGAATTAAGGAGTTATTAATAATACATAAATTTTTGTAGATTTGTGTAAAAACTTGTAACATTTAACTAAAAAGTACAAATTTTAATTAGCCATAATTGTAATAGATTTTTGAGCTGTACAAACAAATCAGTATTTGTTACTATTCGTACAAAATTGTAGTATTTTATGAGAAACTAAAAACTGGATTAGATTCTAATTTGCCTAGTTTTACGTATGTAAATTGTGATAGATTTCTATAGTCATTTATAAATAATTGTAGTATTCTACAAATGAGCAGATGTTTTAATTTTTTAAGATTTTGTTGATTCTCAAATTTTTAAAATTTGTAGATCTCTGTACTATTTTTTATTAAATTGTAGTTTTTCATGAAATACTAGTTGCAATAATTTCATGATTTGAGAGCACTATAATTTATGGTACTATTTCATAGATATTTCTACAAAAAAATAATTATTTCTACAAAAAATTAAATATTTCGACAGAAATGTACAAATTTCTATTTTTAGTCCAGTTTTGTAGTTATTCATAGAAATTTTTTCCGCCAGGGTACTACTGAAGTAGGTTGTAGTAAGAAATAAACAAGAGTTTTGTTAATTTTACGATTCACACTTTTAAGTTGGTACAACGGTTCTTTTCTCTCAGTGTAATATATTATAACTATTAAGTAAGACTACAACTAATGTAAAAATGTAAAGTAAAGTTACATGTAAAATTACATATGTAATTATTTAAAATTAAAAAATTTTTAATAATTATGATGAGTAAATTGCCATGGTATGACTCCTTCAGTATTGAAAAATTTACAAAATTCTTCACGAATTTTTGCCGCTTGTCGAGAACTATTATTTGTACCACATTGGGTTACATCTTTTAATGCACTATTAATTATTTCTTGTCTCCAAGAACCAGGAAGAAACTCATCTGGACCATCTTGATCTATCATTGTTGGAGTTACATATTGATTTTCTTCTAAATCTTGATGTCGAATCCAATTATGAAGACATACAATGGCTTGTACTATTTTCATTGCTTTGTCAACAGTACAAATTATAGGTCTTTTAAGAATTCGCCATTGACTAACCACAATACTAAAAGTATTCTCAATAGTCCGTCTCGCTCGACTGAGTCGATAATTATAAATTGTTCGATCTTCAGTTAAACCAGTTTTAGCAGTATAAGGTCGTAATAGATACTCCGTTAGTTGAAAGGCTTCATCGCCTATCAGTACGTAAGGTAGAGGTGGTCCATTTACTGTCAATGGTTCCCATTCCGGTAAATTCATTTCTTTTTTTGTAAATTTTTGTCCAATTATTTATTGAATCTTTAAAGATTCCACCATCGCTACGTCTGCCATACCCTCCAATATCGACAAACGTAAACATATAATTAGCATTGCAAATTGCAAGTAATACAATACTATGACTATTTTTATAATTGAAGTAGGATGAACCTGCATTGTTCGGACACTAAAAAAATATTTTTTTATTTTGAAAATTATTTTTTCAACATTGTTTTTAAAAGTGTATATGTACCTGAATTAAAACGTGTTTCCCATCAATGGCTCCGACGCAATGATGAAAATTCCATTTTTCTTCAAACTCATGAGCAATATTTAACCATTCAGTTTCTGTTAAAGAGGAAGGTAGTACTTTCTTTTGGAGACAAATCCAAATAGCATTGCATGTTTCTTCAATTATATTACTTATAGTTGTCAACCCAATTAGATATTGATAAAACATAGAGACTTCAGATGCTAAAAATGCTCATTGAGACTTCAGATGCTAAAAATCTACAAATTGTAACTATATTATCATTTATAATAAAAATTTTTATGTAACTAAAAAATTATTTTTATATTACAATCTTACCTTAATGTTAAAGATAATCTTTCTGCCGCTGATATCGGTTCACGAATTACCATTTGTTTGGTAATAAATGGTGTCACCAAACATAATAAATTTTCAAATTGAGTGGGAGACATACGAAAATAGTTCCTAAATCTACTTTCTTCCAAAATAATTATGGGAAATATGGCATGATAAAATCCGTATGTTTTACGTCTTTGTAACATTGGCTCTATCCAATATCGTTTTGTATGATAATTTTTTTCTTTTTGTTTTTGTTTAATGCAGATTATGGCTAAAGCAGCTAAGCTGCTTTATGTTGTTTATTTCTTTCAAATGATTTTACAGCGCATTCACTTAACCAAGTATAATTTTTATTCCGGAATGACATATTTACATTAATTATTACATATACGTATGTACATACACTATTCATAAGTGTTTTGATACTACAGCGTCAATTCCGAGACGCTATAATCCTTTTCATGGATTTAAACTGACGCTAGCGTCAGTAGTGGTCACGTGACCCTTTTGACGCTGAAAATGAGCGTCGAGCGTCAGCATGAAAAGGTACCTTTAATTAACGCGCGTTACGCGTCTATCGACCCTAAGCCATACATAGTGCACATACGTGCAATCGACAGCGAGTCGAATTCTGAATCTAACGTCCCCAAACCCGTGAATACACATCCTCTTTTAATCGGACAAATCGTGATGCAAATAGTTAAGTCCGGTGTTGAGACTAGCAACCAAATGTTAGTGGTTTACTCTCTGTATGCGTTTATGTATTCATAGGTTGTAGAGTTCATTTCTGGTTAGTTAGTTTAGTTTCTATGTAAGTGCTCTCTTGCGCCCTCACTACTTTACCCTCTTGCAGATTTTTCTAGTTTATGAAGTTACTGTTCCCGCGCTTCTCGCTACTATCGTTATCGAACTCTCCTTGCGCGTTATACCTCTGTACACCGCATGTATGGGTTTTGTGTGTATTATACTGACTTATTATACTCTGCTGAACTTTTGTATTATTTGCAATCACCTACAACAACAGGTTATGGGCCCAGACAGCCCTTCGTGCGCGGTACACACAGTGAGGTTAGACTGAAATAGTTCGAGTCGTATTTGCATATATTGTTTCTCTCGGTCAATTGTCTGCACATCACTCGAAGATGTCGATCAAGATTGATGTAATCAATGCTATCCAGCATCTGAAAGGACCGGAAAATTGGGACAGATGGAAGGAGGACATGACGATGATCCTCACAATGCAAGGCTTGCTAAGCATCTGTGACGGTTCCCGTGAACGACCGGTTGTCGATGGGGCAGCAACGGCTGAGGTACGCGCGGCAATGGAGGCTAAAGCAGAACAGTTCGATAGGGATAACGCTCAAGCTAAATTTTATCTTGGAAGTCTGGTCGAGTCTCAACATCGTGTTCATGTAACTAAACCAGCACTAGCGAAAGAAGGATGGTCGAAACTACATCAGATGTTTGATACAGCCACGAGTCAACGACTAGATAAGTTACTCTCTAAGTTTCATGCACTTGAATTTAATCCTGAGGAAAGCGTTACGACATACGTTGGTAATCTACACTGTCTTTTTAGTGAAATTAATGCTGAATTATTAAAGAAAAGAAAGAATACGATGGACGAATGTATTCTTATGGGCCGTATTTTATATACTTTGCCAACGGATTTTAATACTGCTAAATCAATTTGGGAGACTACGCCTGAGAGAGACCGCACGATTGATCTGCTGATGGAGCGTCTTCGTAACGAAGAGGAACGTCTTAAGCAAACCAAGGAGAATGAGTCAGTGGCATTACGCGCTGAAGGATCTTCAAAACGAAGCGGTCAGAATAAATATGGTCGCAATGACCATAGTGGCAAGCACAATAGTAGAAGCAGTGGCAACAAAAGTAATTCGTCAAGCTCCAGTGGCTCTAAGACTCAGCAATCGAAGAAGACAACGGATAGTGACAGCGATAAGAAATTCAAGGGCAAATGTTATAACTGTGGCGAATATGGACATATTAAGAGATACTGCAAGAAGTCAAGCGAGGATAACAGCAAGGAAAATTCATCTACTGCTACGAATGCAATAGCATTGGCGTGCATTAATAATGACAATGAGTTTGAATCTTGGGTAGCTGATACTGGCTGTTCGCATCATATGACTGGCAATAAAAATAATTTTGTTTCTTTCAAGCCATTTCAAATTCCGGAAATTATTCGAAGCGCGAATGGTGGCAAGATGTACGCACATGGTTCCGGTCGTATAATAATTGAAGCACTAATTGGTGGCAAATGGTATAAGCGTCAGCTTGAAGATGTTTGGTACGTCCCGAAGATTGAGCGCCAACTATTGTCTATTAGTCAATCAAATAAACACGGCATTGATGCAGTTTTTAGCGCTGATGGAAAATGTAAGTTAGTAAAGAATGACAAAGTAATTGTAACCGGAAAACGCGAATCAAGTAGTCAATTATGGTTGTTAAATCTACGTGTCAAGAAGCCAGCACAATCTGCGTGTGTATATTTAACCAATCCAATCGAGTCATTACAGGTTATGCACGAGCGCTTAGCTCATCAGAATAAACGTTACGTTGCACAGTTTCTGAAGGTACGTGGCATCGAAGTGGATGCAGTCGACGAATTCTGTGAGGGTTGCGTCAAAGGGAAGATGAAGCGCAAGCACCATGGACGGCGTAACATACGTGCAACAGAACCTGGTGAACAAATCAATGCAGATATAGTAGGACCTATGAGTGAGCCTTCAATAGGTGGCTCAAGATATGCACTTATTCTAAAGGACGACTACACGAAGTTTCGTCGATTATTCTGCTTGAAGACGAAAGATGAAACGCCGAAATGTATTGAAACATTTTTGAACGAGGCGAAGGCAGCAGGACATCAGGTGAAGACACTTTTGTGTGATCCGGGTACTGAATTTATCAATTCAAGATTGAAGGCTATTCTGCAGGCAAATGGTGTGAAGCTACGCACATCAATGACAGACACACCTCAACAAAATGGAGCAGCGGAACGCGAGAATAGGACCGTAATCGAGGCAGCACGTTCGATGGTTCATCACAAGAATTTGCCAATCAAGTTGTGGGCAGAAGCGTGTAACACCGCAGTGTATGTTTTGAACCATACAGCGCCAACACTGGTCAAGAATAAGACACCGCAAGATTTATGGTACGGTACATCAACTCCATTCAGAACGTCACGTTTACGTGTATTTGGCACAAAGGCTTGGTATTTACTACCGGATCGTCATCGTAATGGTAAATTTGCTTCGAAATCAAGATTTGGTCTACTGGTTAGTTATGGAAGGAGGCAATGGCTGATGAAATGAAGTCACATACTGAAAACGGAACATGGGAGCTATGTGAACTGCCGAAAGGAAAATATGCCTTAACTAATCGTTGGGTCTTCCGAATGAAGATGAAAGCAGACGGCACTATAGATAGAGCGAAAGCACGCCTAGTTGTCAGAGGCTGTTCGCAGAAGTCTGGCGTGGATTATGATCAGCTATTTTCACCAGTAGCTCGATATGACACGGTACGGACGGTACTTAGTGTTGCTGCAACTCAACAGTTGAAGATACGTCAATTCGACATCAGAACTGCGTTCCTGTATGGTGAAGTCAAGGAAGAACTGTATATGCGTCAACCGGAAGGATTCGAGGACGGAAGTGATCGAGTTTGTAAGATCATAAGATCCTTATATGGGCTAAAACAGGCACCTCGGTGCTGGAACGACTGTTTTGTTGATTTTCTCCGCACTCAAGGCTTTCATGTAAGCAATGCTGATCCATGCTTGTTTATTCGTGTTCGCAACAACAAATACCTGTTTTTGATAGTCTACGTAGATGATGGGTTAATCACTGGTTCGGACGACGACGAAATCGATGAGTTCATCGAAGCATTAAAGATCAGGTTTAAAATAACGACTGGCTTTCCTGATCTGTTCCTCGGAATGCAGATTAAACAAGTCAACGATGGAATCTTCATTAGTCAACCCCTATATACAGAAAAGATACTTGAACGATTTGGCATGGCAAAGGCTAACTCACTAAATATGCCAACGGAAATAGTCGACAAGAATGAAGAGAGCCCCGACTTTGAAGACAAGACGCTATATCGTGAAGCTGTTGGATGCTTGCAGTACCTAGCAACAGCAACACGGCCGGACATAGCATATTCGGTCGGTGTAGTTGCACGCGCGGTTTCAAAGCCTACCGTGGCTGATTGGCGTCGAGTTCAACACATTTACCGTTATCTACGGGGCACTGCTGATTTTGGTTTGTACTACCGGTCTGATTGTCAAGGACCATTTGAAACATACAGCGATGCTGATTTTGCCGGTGATTGGAAGACAGGCCGATCTACGACAGGCCTGATCAGTATGTACGCTGGTGGAGCAATCACCTGGACCAGCAAACTTCAGAGCAACGTCACCTTATCAACAACCGAAGCTGAGTACGTCGCAGCTAGTGAAGGAGCGAAGGATGTCAAGTGGCTGAGGTTGCTGTTCGGAGAGGTCATTGGTTTCAAGGGGCGACCGTATCTGAACTGTGATAATCAGAGTGCGATTGCTTTAACTGAAAATCAAATGTTTCATCGACGTACAAAGCATATTAACGTTCGTTATCATTCTATTCGTGAAGCACACGAGTCTGGTGAACTTTGTATACGTTATGTGGATACTAATCATCAATTAGCCGATTTACTGACGAAGTGTTTTAAGTCAAGTGTGCAATTTGCTACGCTCCGTAATCAAGTCGGGTTGATGTCAATAGTTAGTCCTTAGTGTTACCAAAGAACATAAACTTGAATAATTAGACATCTTTTGTAATATTCATGTCAACATTTGTTTGAAGGGGCGTGTTGAGACTAGCAACCAAATGTTAGTGGTTTACTCTCTGTATGCGTTTATGTATTCATAGGTTGTAGAGTTCATTTCTGGTTAGTTAGTTTAGTTTCTATGTAAGTGCTCTCTTGCGCCCTCACTACTTTACCCTCTTGCAGATTTTTCTAGTTTATGAAGTTACTGTTCCCGCGCTTCTCGCTACTATCGTTATCGAACTCTCCTTGCGCGTTATACCTCTGTACACCGCATGTATGGGTTTTGTGTGTATTATACTGACTTATTATACTCTGCTGAACTTTTGTATTATTTGCAATCACCTACAACAACACTAATAACAGCAGAAACACAGCAGAAATGGTGCATGGCCTGCTGTCACAATATGATGGAAAAAATATAGCTAGAACAGAACATAGCTCATTATAACGTACTGGTTATTATATGTATAATTTATTCCCCTATTATCGTAAACAATATTTCAGTGGAAAGAATTGTTATTAATGACAGTAATTATACTATCAATTCAAAAGTATGCCACATTATAAGAGTGGACTCCACGATACAACTGATACAAGTTGTGCAGTACCGTAATTTATATACCGTTCTTATACCATTTTGATCGTATTTTAAGTACGAGAAAAGATGCCATCTAACGACGATGATGAAATTTATATAAAGAGCAAATCCTACATGATACATGCTGTGGTTCTATTATTATTTTCTGACGTTAGACCATGCGACACTTCTGCTGCATTTATGCTGTTACCGTCTGAGATGGCAGGGCATGCTCGATTTCTGCTCCGTTTCTGCCATCACAGTAAGCTCTCTGATATGCTCAACTTCTGACGATTGTCTGCCTATACGACCTGATGTTATTCTATACTTGATTTTAGTCTGCTTCTTGTCGACATATTATATCAACACGCAATACTTAAATTTTACTGTTCCTATGCTGACATATTCTGTTTCATTTTTGCATTATTTCTGGCATCATATTATGACGTCAGATTCTGCTAGAGTTCTATTTCATTTCTACGAACATTATCTGATACGGCAGATCATGCTTTGTTATTGCTAAAATTATGCTAGTATAGCTTGCGGCACACAGTTTATAAAACCTGCTAAAAGCAGGCTTGGCTATCTGGGCTGTTACGATCTCTGGCCTGGAATCCGCGTTATTGCTGTCGTTCCAGACTCTCAGCACGAGTCGTTCGGAAGAAACAGGGGAAGAAAGGATAGAGACGTGTTTACTTGGTAGCACAAATATAATTGCTCAGAGTAATAAGTAATATACACGCGCAATGTGTTTACGTGACTCGACTCGTCAAGACATGAGAGAGAACTGCTTTATCATTACAGAAAAGCGCGCGCGTTAAGGCGAACGAACCGCCATCTCTACAGAACTTCTCGAACCAAATTACCATTGTCCTAACAGACATCATACCCCTCGTCAATTTGATGGCAATTTGGCATCACTTTGACTAGGTTGTTTTCGCTGGGTAGTGTAGTCAGTTCGGTTCCTGGTGTTCTTAACCAGTCGCCTACAGTATTTTTACATTTGGAGTTATATGGCATTAATAGAGTTTATACCTCTCATTGAGAGACATATTGAAGTGCAGATTGTTATCTAATACCACTAAACTATTCATGACTTCTACCGAATGTTGCATCACGGGAAGGATATTTTATTAGAATCTGATTGTTTGCCCAAGTTTCTTAATTGTATGCTTAACATACAAAAGATGTATATTAACGTACAAAAAGATGTATATTTACTGTAAAAAAAAACATTTTTTTAAATGTTAATAAATCATATATTTAATATTAATAAATTACTTATTCAATTTTTCAAAAAAACGTATATTTAATGTTAACAAAACATTTATTTAATGTTAATAAAACATTTATTTAATGTTAATAAAACATTTTTTAATGTTAATTAACGTTTAATTTAATATTAAACACACTTTTTTAATGTAAAAAAAACGTTTTTTAATGTTAACTAACGTTTATTTAATATTAAAAACACATTTTTTAATGTTAAAAAAACGTTTTTTACAATATTAAAATAAATATTTTTTTAATAAGTAAAAAAGGCACTATCTCATTAATTTAAACGTTTAAAAAAAATTTTTTTTTTCATTACTAAAAATGTTTTTAAAAACGTTTAAAAAATATTGTTTTGGTATTTGGGTTGTATGCTTTTAACTAAATGTCGGTAATTACTGCACTACACTATAGGATCCCCTTAATAGGTTAATTAAATATATAAGATATAATCTAACTAATGCTTTCTGTCAATGTTTTAAATGCTTTCGTTTCTTTAAAAATATAAATTGGAAGATAAATAATTTTGATATAGTGGTTATATATTCCGGGCTGTTTGAACACATAACATTATTATATCGTGTTTATTTTTAAATTTTTCCAAAAATCAGATTTTCTTTGAACTATTAATGAGTGTTTTCCATTTACTGACACAAGTCGACACAAGTCTCGTTCTGTCTTTGTTACTCGTTGAATACCAAGAAAGATAGAACGACGTCTGTGTCGACTTGTGTCACTAAATGGAAAGCACCCAATATAAACACATATGAATTTTTAATTAAATTCATTTTTTGTATGTTAATAAACTATATAGATACTAAACTGATTTAAATATATTTTTTTAAACGCGCCATAAGTGGCCTGAATAATATGGCGGACGGTGGATGGTGTCCAATCTCTTTCTTGAGGATCTCTACTATAGGGTCATTGCTTTGAACGGGATTGGTGCATGCCTAAGAACATGGCCGCTTGAGACGCGCAAGCAAATCTGCGTGGCTGAGTCGAAAACGTAGGATTGTCTCTACTGTATATCCTTATACTATGGTAGTAGCATAATGTAGTACACCTTACTTTCTTTCTATTTAGACCATTCATAGTTCCTATATTCATTCTGATATTCAGTGCAGAAAATCTGAGTCCAGTCATTTCCACGCAGCTTGAATCATCTCCACCTAGAGTCCGTTACACAATCAGCAAACCAGACTTAGTAAAACAAACAGCTATCGCAACAAGGCCGTATTGATCTCTGAAATAGAGGCAGGAGTCAAAAAACTTAAGAAGAAGAAGAAGTGCAGAAAATCTGACAGTGAATATCGGAGTACGTGGCAGAGCCACTATAAATTTGATGAACAAATTTAATTATATAATACTGTTTGTTATCGCAAAAATGCCTTATGAGAAACACTTGGATATGGAAATACGAAAATTGAGACCCGCTGAACTATTTACTTTAGGAAGTATATTAAGCATTTCTGATTCATGGAAAAAACTGATGTCTATTGTGCCTAAACAAGGAAATGTTTCTAAATTTAGTAGTGACCATATCAGGTAATTTACATAATGTTTCGATAAATATTAAGTTTGATTCCTCGATCTCTTTATATATTTTGATAAAATTATATTTATTCGAACTTTTTCTGTAAAAATAAAAATTTGGAAAACAAATCGTCGCTCGGTAATATAAGAACAGTAATTAATTGTTGTTCACAATATTTGTGGAAAATTGGAAATTCATATAGAATTCGTACAATAATCAGCTATTTCCAGCAACTCTGTTGATGCGATCTTTATTGCGTTGAACGCTTTTCAAATGTACACATCGCGTTGTGGCCAATAAAAAAACGTCCACACACCAGAAAAATATCTCATTTTGATATTTGGACAATCAGCACCGTCCACAACGCGTCATGGTTGTTTTTTTTTTTTTTTTTTTTTTTTTTGCTTAGTGAGCGTTTCGGTTTTTGAGCATACATATACACACACACACGCGCGCGCATACACACACATATTAACCTCAAATTTCACGTTTATTGTCTCTGCCGTGCTTATACAACTTTAAGTATTTCAGACATTTTATATGACAGATTTCCAAATCTTTATATATTCACATAAGCTTAATTGTAAGCTTAATTACCATTAACGTTACAACAAGAATTTATGTGCTATAAACCATATTGATAGGTTAAAGACATTTACACTGATTTACACTTCCATCAATCGTCGAAAAACAGGCAAAAAGATACCTTTAATTACTGTTTTTTATAGTAATAAATAGCGATTTTTGTTTTCTAAACCAGTTTTACACAAAGATATCAATCTAGCGTACTTTTATCAATATCTAATATGAGGAACCTAAACTTAATATTTACCAAAAGCCAAAAGGCATGTAATGTAATTCAATGTATTTTTATCAACATGTGAATAAAGCATCCTAATCTAAATATTTATTATTTTCATTCTAAAGCGTATTGCATTGCTAATTTGAGAAATTTTAGGTATAAAGACTTCTTTTCTTCTTTTCTTGTTGCTGTAATTTTATGTATTCAATATTACTTTATATAAATTTTAGAGTATAAAATAATTTATATTTTATAAAAAAGTTATAAGTCCTTGTATCTCTTTGAATATTATTAAATTGTGATTGTAGGTATTACATTACATATTGCAACAGTATTATACATATACATATTTGCTATGCTTTATTAACATATAAGAAGAAATAAAGAATACAAGGTTTGTACAATTAGAAATCACTTAAATAACAAAGGATCACTTAACAGTGAATTGCACGCTGAATATTTTTCTGTATTGAAACACGGCTCTAATTTTGCCCGAACAGTAAATAATCTATTTACTTAAATCGATAATCGATTTAACTAATCTATGCTAAATTAAATCATTATAAATAAACTTAAAGAAATAAAGAACTGGTGTTATATATAGAGTAAAACTATAAGTAATGAATTTTATGATTTTGTGTTTCTTTCTGAATATTAATAAAGCATTCAATATGTTATATAATTTTATATGCTATACTTTTCAAGTTATTGAGAAAAGTAAAAATAAAAAGATATTGATTTATAAATACTACAGTGCAAAGTATATACATTTTATTGATAAAAATTGATACTTTATATTATTTGATAAATAAAAAATAATGTATATACCTATACAGGTATCCTTCATTTTTCGAAAGTTTGCTTTTTGCCACCTTGCTTTTACGAAAGACCTACTTTAGTAATTCCTGCTTCCGCTAATCGAAAAAGGTCCGAAGAGGATTTTCGCTTTTACAAACAAAAATTTTTCCCATCTAAATTAATGAGAATTGCTTCTTCGCTTTATGCCTTTTGGCTCAAAAGAAAGATTTCACAAGAACACTCGTATGTACTTGACCGGAAATGAATGTCCGGTAAAGAATCTATATACGAAATCGTTTGTATTTCGTATGAAGACTTTTGAAGTGCAATTGAAAAGGTTTGTGAGTCATTCAGTTAATTGTAATTAATTAATCATTTTTTCACCATGCACTTAGCCGGAATAGATAAATTAAACAAAGTTTTTGTATCGAATCGTTTGTATTTCGTATGAAGAGTTATGAAGTGCGATTAAAAAGGTTTGTGAGTCATCCAGATAATTGTAATTAATTATTTATAAACTATGTACCTAGCCGAAATATAGATTTTTAGTTATTCATGTTAAAAGAAGAAGACGCTAGTGTTTCCGAAGGTCCGTCTGCAGTCAGAATTAATATAAACGTTTAACCAATTTTTTTTATACTGAAACAAATAACATTGTAACATGACATTGATAACGTTGTAATATATATATCTATGCCTGTTCAGAATTTGCAAATCAAAGCAAGGAGGAACGCATGGTAATAACAATCGGAGAGGTTATACAGATATCCACACATTAATATGACAGGAAATATCTGTGTTTATTGCACTGGGGGGGCCCAGATTCTGATTTTGAATATATTCAGCGCAATCGTATACAAGATACGAATCTACATCGATGAGAGCTATGCGCGGAACATACAATCCTTACAAACTAGACATCGTGTTGAACAGGTAAAGCAAGTGCTTCTATGATTGTATCTTAGATAATTAATTTCCAATCATCTTTCAGTGTTTGTAGAAGTATAATCATGTATAAATGTATGTTACGCTTTTAGTTAAAACAGTTGGGTTATAATGTCGATAAAATCGAATTTATTGTTGTAGGCGGTACTTTTATGTCTTTGCCAGACGACTACAGATGACTACGTTATTTCATACGAACGTATAGTACTACAAAATGTATTGGCATCGCTATTGAAACAACCTGATGATTGTCTGAAGAAGCATCTCTCGGATATGTTACGTTATAGGTATATCTGCTTTTAATATAATATTTGAGATTATGATAAAATTAATGTAGCCGATTATAATACAATTAAAATTCCACAGATGCACACGTTTAGAAATCGGTGTACAATCAATATATGAAGATGTAATGCGTGATACTAATAGCTATTAGTATCACGCATTACATCTTCATATATTGATTGTACACCGATTTCTAAACGTGTGCATCTGTGGAATTTTAATTGTATTATAATCGGCTACATTAATTTTATCATAATCTCAAATATTATATTAAAAGCAGATATACCTATAACGTAACATATCCGAGAGATGCTTCTTCAGACAATCATCAGGTTGTTTCAATAGCGATGCCAATACATTTTGTAGTACTATACGTTCGTATGAAATAACGTAGTCATCTGTAGTCGTCTGGCAAAGACATAAAAGTACCGCCTACAACAATAAATTCGATTTTATCGACATTATAACCCAACTGTTTTAACTAAAAGCGTAACATACATTTATACATGATTATACTTCTACAAACACTGAAAGATGATTGGAAATTAATTATCTAAGATACAATCATAGAAGCACTTGCTTTACCTGTTCAACACGATGTCTAGTTTGTAAGGATTGTATGTTCCGCGCATAGCTCTCATCGATGTAGATTCGTATCTTGTATACGATTGCGCTGAATATATTCAAAATCAGAATCTGGGCCCCCCCAGTGCAATAAACACAGATATTTCCTGTCATATTAATGTGTGGATATCTGTATAACCTCTCCGATTGTTATTACCATGCGTTCCTCCTTGCTTTGATTTGCAAATTCTGAACAGGCATAGATATATATATTACAACGTTATCAATGTCATGTTACAATGTTATTTGTTTCAGTATAAAAAAAATTGGTTAAACGTTTATATTAATTCTGACTGCAGACGGACCTTCGGAAACACTAGCGTCTTCTTCTTTTAACATGAATAACTAAAAATCTATATTTCGGCTAGGTACATAGTTTATAAATAATTAATTACAATTATCTGGATGACTCACAAACCTTTTTAATCGCACTTCATAACTCTTCATACGAAATACAAACGATTCGATACAAAAACTTTGTTTAATTTATCTATTCCGGCTAAGTGCATGGTGAAAAAATGATTAATTAATTACAATTAACTGAATGACTCACAAACCTTTTCAATTGCACTTCAAAAGTCTTCATACGAAATACAAACGATTTCGTATATAGATTCTTTACCGGACATTCATTTCCGGTCAAGTACATACGAATGAATACTCTACTTTCGGATAGTGAGGAAAACCTGTATTAAATGAGAATAATTTTTTCAAGCACAGATTTGATTACATATGTTAATTTCAAAATATCGAATATTTTAATTCCAAACAATCGAAGAAGAAATCTCAACATCATTAAAAGATTTTTAGAAATTGATTGCACTACATTTTTCTTAAGTTACTTGTCATTAATAGTTATCAGATTTTTTATATGCAGATTGGGGGAAAAGAGCAATTAATAAGATTATGTTATTTATAATATCCAACATATTTATACCTAACATATATTGCAGTATGAATATGTTGGATATTATAAATAACATAATTTTAGTTATTAACTGCTCTTTTCCACCAATCTGCATATTAAAAAATCCGATGTCTAGTCATTAATAATAATTTATATTTTGATTATACATTATTGTGATGATTGCATGATTAGCATGATTGAACAAACGGCACGTGAGCACAACAATGTACGCAATGCAGCTCAAATATTTTTGGATGAGTGGAGTACTATGGGGAGGAAGAGACCAACATTAAAATTTTTACTAGAACTTCTTATAAAAGCAGAATTATTTAGGGCTGCTGACTATGTGGCATGTGATATATTAAAACGTAAGGTTGTTTTTCATAATTTTATATGTACAGGGAATGTTATATACTTAAAAAATGCCTACTAATTGCAATATATAGAGTTATTCCTTATCAAAAATTGAGTTCAAAAATCTTGAATTATTTTTTTTCTATAATGTTTAATAAAACGGTAATTATTAAATAAAACTAATCTCTAACCATGCCATCCTTTAGATAGGCGTACGTCAGTGAGCCTCATACCTGGTACATGAGTGCTCTGCCGCTAAAAGTCGTCATACACATTACTAGGTGCGTTCATCACTGACGTACACCTGCCTAAAGGACGGCGCTAATTAGATTAAGTTTACTTAATAATTACCGTTTTAAACATTATAGAAAAAAGACGATTCAATACTTTTCGACTCAATTTTTGAGACAGAATAGCGCTATACAATCAGTGGATACTCTTTGAAAAACACCCTGTATATAAAACTTGTTTAGTACATTTAAAAGAATTATAATTATTCTTACTTATTACTTTATTCTTATTATACAGAGGAAAGACCAAAGAGGCCAGATTATGGTCCAGCTGCTTGTATCGATATAAGTGATGCAGCCATAAATCAATTACTAGATAAGCCAATGCTTCCACAGAATACATTGGCTGATTCTATAATAATAGGATCAACATCAGAGCTGATGTCAAAAATTAATAGAATATGCCCTTCTGAAAAACCTGCAAACGTGCAGGCAGCACAAAGTTATAAGTATGAAGAATTGCCATCTGAAGAATTACCTGTATTTCTTAATAACTGTAAATAACTTATAAAGAAGTGCTTACAATAAAGGGATGTTTGTATTTTAACTGTCTAAAGCAATGGATGTTTGATATTGATCTAGGTTTGTAATTCGTCTATTAAAATATATATGTACGCAATATAAATAAATGTTATATTTTGAGAAATTTGATAAATTAAAGGAGCCATCTCAGATATTTATTTTGTAATTCTTCCACCACCTTCCATTCTTTCCACTCTTACATTTCTATCTTAAAATTTCGCTATCTCAGTCATTCCCAAACCTTTTCTTCCTAATTTTTCATATCAAAAACCCAGTCCAATTCACAATGCTACTATAGAATGGGATACGTAGAACACAGAGAAGTTACTTCTTTGTCATTGGCAATCTTGAATCCGAAGTTTTGAGCTTCTGCACAGTTGTTAGAGGTTGATTTTTCGACACGTAGTTAGCGTATCCGTTAAGTGCTTCAGTACAGTGTGTCTGTTAGTAATATAAAATAAAGTTTATTAATCGCTTATTAATCGTCCATACAAAACTTTTTAAAAATTTTGGTAATTGTCCAGTTTAGAGGCCTCACCTCTAATATCGATAAAATTATGCTTAATTGACGTGTTTTTGCACAAAACGAATGAATCTGACAGAAAAATGCTTAAGGAGGGTATGTAAAATAGAGTTTTGGGAATATAGTGCCTGTCACGTGCATACTCAAATAACAATTCGTGCGGGGTCATATTACCTTCACGGCGTGATTATCACACCGTGCATGCACGAACGCATCATGCTCGCTTCACGAAGTGATTTTGGCATACGTGCGCGCATAGAAGGTCGCACTATGCCATCACGTGTGATTACACGTGTGATGGTACAGTGATTACGCACACGTGATGGCATAGTGATTACGCACACGTGGTGACATAGTGAACACACACGTGATGGCATAGTGCGATCTTTTACGACACCCAAAAAAAATATTCTACTGATAAGTGGGGAATTCCTCTTGGCACTTCCTCTAAGCAAAAATCTTACATGAAGAATATTTTTCTTTAAGTAATACGTATTACTTTATAAAAGAGTGGATGCGTAAGCTATAATCAAGAGTAAATTCCTCTATAGCAAATTCTACTATAATAATCCAATAGCCTCTTAAAATAAGAGGATATGCTATTAGTGGCACGCGCGTTTGTTAAAAAAACGATTGTCTTATTAGCTACGCGATGTGTACGCCACCACACGAGACGCCCGTGTAGAAATTTGTTAGGGATGGCCTTACATAACATAAGGCCCCGATCATTATTTATTAGGGATTCCATAAGAAAGATTTCCTTATTTTTATCTAATAAAGCCCTTGTAAGGATTTGATAAGGATGTTTTAACTTCATAAATACTTATTTATTAGGGCTAACCGGATAAGGTCCCGATCATTATTTATTAGGGATGCCATAAGAAAGGTTTTTTTATTTTTGTCTAATGAGGCCCTTGTAAGGATTTGATAAGAATGTTTTAACTTTATAAATATACTTCTTTCATAAATATATTTACGAACACAAAATTTCATAATGAGCCGGCACTGGTTTCTGACATTCACTCGACATTAAGAAATATTATATCATATATCCAATTCAAAATTTTATTACTCTTTTTAAACTGAATTTGTTTCTTAAGATGATTTTTGAAAAATTATATATTTGCGCTGGTTATGACATATGTAGACTATATATAACACTTACATCAAATTAAGAAGTAGTCTACCACGTAAGGCAGTTGGCTCACGATTCAGAGTTCGAATTCCATCAAAAGGTAAGTGTGTTTTTCAAATACGAGATAATATTTATAATCATAGATTGCATCTTAAGAAACAAATTTAGTTATAAAATAGTAATAAAATTTCGAAAAAAATAATTTTTTTTATGCCGGGTGAATATCGGAAATCAGTGTCCTCTAGTATTAAAGGGGGAGGGTCAAGTAAACGGCCGTTTTTTTCCCGAATTTTTTTTAAACAGATGGAAAGATTTATTAAATCGGAACAAAGTACATTATAATATTCATGATTTAAGGTATATTATAAAATTTTTTTTATGTCGAAAAATTTCAAAATGGCGGCGCAGCAGCTGCTCTCCTCGGATTTGCGCCGTGCAACGCTCAGGTCGCTCTAATTAACTAAAATAAAAAAACCAAAGTTTTTTGTTAAAATGCGTTCATATGCTTTGCATGAACCTAAATTAAAAAAAAAAATTAAAAATTAAAAATTTAGGACCATTTTGAAAAAAGGTAAAGGTAACGTTTTTTTCAAAATGGTCCTGAATTTTTAATTTTTGATTTTTTTTTATTAAATTTAGGTTCATGCAAAGCGTATGAACGCATTTTAACAAAAAATACTTTGGTTTTTTTTATTTCAGTTAATTAGAGCGACCTGAGCGTTGCACGGCGCAAATCCGAGGAGAGCAGCTGCTGCGCCGCCATTTTGAAATTTTTCGACATAAAAAAAATTTTATAATATACCTTAAATCATGAATATTATGATGTACTTTGTTCCGATTTAATAAATCTTTCCATCTGTTTAAAAAAAATTCGGGAAAAAACAGTCGTTTACTTGACCCTCCCCCCTTAAGAGGACTGCAATCTTAAGTCTAGTGTCTCATGGTTAGAGGATATTCCTCTAGATTTTAAAATATCTTCTTGAGACCGTATTTCAGAGGAAAATCCTTTAAAATCAAGCGGGAGCCACTAAATGACAGAATATTTTTTTTGGGTGGATTAATATATAATTGATGATAAATTATAATATTGATCGTAAAAGATCGCACTACATATAAAAATAATATTTAAGGGTACAAGGTGAGAGCAATTGATGCTCATATGACCCGCATGCATGCGGCACTCACGCGTGCGAGTCATATGAGCATCATTTGAGGACGCATCTGTCTAGCACCATGAGTTCACGCCGTGCAAATTATTCGCACGACGTGCACGGATTCGATGGTG
>JASTWL010001065.1:0-56202 GCA_035220575.1 Temnothorax rugatulus
CCTATTTAGACGATGTTATCATTTTTGGAAAAAGTTTCGAGGAAATGATAAGGAATTTAAAAAAAAAGTATTTTCTCGATTACGTTTAGCTAACTTAAAAATAAATCCTAAAAAATGTGTACTTTTCGAAAGGAAGGTTAAATACTTGGGACATGTGGTTTCTGCAGAGGCATTACTACAGACCCTGATAAGATTTCTGCTGTAAAGGAATGGTCGGTCCCCCATTCCAAAAGACAATTACGTAGTTTCTCGGTTTCTGTCTTATTATCGGAAGTCATTAAAGGTTTCTCTTCTTTAACGAAGCCCTCTTTGTGCTTACCGGAAATCAAGTAAAATTTATTTGGGGGGGAGTGTCAGAACTCTTTTGAGAACTTAAAGCGGGTGTTAACATCCTCTCCCGTACTTTCTTTCCCGAGAGGGGAGGGTGAGTTTGTGTTAGACACTGACGCTTCTAACATCGAGATTGGTGCGGTGTTATCCCAGAGGCAAGAAGGGTTAGAAAAGGTTATCGCGTACTTCAGCCGTGTGCTGAGTAAAACGGAAAAAAATTATTGTGTTACTCGTGAGTTGTTAGCGATAGTCGACTCGGTAAAATCTTTTCGACATTACCTTTGGGGGCACAAGTTTATCATTCGTTCAGACCACGCTTCCCTTAGATGGCTCATGTCCTTCAAGGACCTGGTGGGACAATTAGCTCGCTGGTTGGAGAGACTCCAACAATATGATTTTGAGATTGTTTATCGTAAAGGTCTTCGCACGGAAACGCCGATGGATTAACCAGGCGTCAGTGCGAAATTGACGGCTGTGCGTTTTGTGCTGGAGTAGAGGAGAAGAACTTAGTCGAATCGGAGAATACAGTCGCGCGAATAATTTTGCTGGGATCCACCGCCGTATCCCTACGGAAACCTTGGGTTTCGATGAAGTTTGCTGAAACTGTGGAGATAAATGCGGTTTGTGACGGCTATCAAAAGTGTCACCACAATGGACAAGATTCACACAATAATCCAACAGTTTACACGCTATCAATCAGCGTTTAAAAGTCAAATCAAGATATTTCACTACTATTATTATTTTAGTTTTAAATAAGTATAACGCAAATTAAAATCAAACATGACGTATAATACAAGCAAAATGTTAATCTTTCATTCTATCAGTTTCATTCGCGTTATAACTTGTGACGTGACAAAGTGTGTCAGCTGAGAGAGCAGAGGTGGCCGTGGATGGTCCTTCCTGTCCTAACGACTTGAGTCGCACCGCAGGTGGACAGCCGGAAGCTTCAATCGAGGAAGGACGGCCGACGGGGGCGCGTCACGCTGTGGTCACGCCCACAGTAGCCGGTAAAGCGGAGCGCCTATCAACGCGAACGCTCAGAGCGGACAGGGGGACGTGACTTTGTAATGTCACACAAACTTATTTAACAAGTAAAACAATAATGTTGAGACAGGTACATGTCCAGGCATTGACGTTATGTGAAAAATATATACTGATAAGAGTCTTGTTATTGCAACAATATTTCGGTTCGTACTATCGAATATTTGATAGTGGAAACAAAGTCTCTGCTGCGCTGACCATTCATTCTCGTAATAGTAACGATAAGAGCGGTTGATGCTAATTTCGTTGTTCATACTAAAAATATAAAACGTCACATAAGGAACAGATTATATATTTATCAATTTATAGTGTACAAAATACATATGTAAATTATCTAGTAAACAGCACGTTTAAAAATCACTTTGTGACACTTGAAATGCGTAGAGTTTGTCATCGTACCCTACATTAGTCTATATCTTGCATACAAAGCATACGCGTCCAGTTATATTACAGAGTATATTATAATTATTCCAATATTGGTAAAAACTCTGAATCGACTGAAAGAACCACACAACTGTTAATACTGTATCTTAGGTTACAAACGATGGTTTGCTATTTATAATAGTTCAAGTCACATTTACCTCTACGTACGTCAGAGTATATTTCTAATTGCCACTGATTGTAAATACTCGTTCACTGTTTTCTGCACATTTATTTTATATATAATTGCTCGTAATATTTGTCGTCACATAGGCTGGTATCGAAACCAAGTCTTTAAAACAAAAACATTGTAATGAGATCGTGCTCTGTTTCTGCGCGGATAACTCAACGAGTATATGCAGTGGTACGCGCATTAGCGACAGAAATTTTCGGTTCCCACAACCGAAAGCTTCTTGATGTCAACAGCCTTTCAGTTAGTGTAACGAGACTTTATGTTACCGCAACTGCAACTGAATGACAGAATTTCTGGTTGCTATAACCGAGTTTCCGTATAGCTCAATATTCTGTTGTCGTAACAGCACATTGTGGTAACAGAAATTTTCCATTCTTGGAATCGAAAGCATTTGTTGATGTAAACAGCCATTCGGTTAGTGCAAAAAGGCTTCATGTTACTGCTACTGAATCTGTAGCAACTGATATTTCTGGTTGCTACAACCGAGTTGTTTTTTCCGTGTAGAAGCTGGAGAAAGGAACAGAATTATTTCAAAGAAATGTTAAAAACGATAGAAATTGTTAGAATAATTATTGAGAAACGTTTCAAAACGGTAGAAATTGCAAGTAATTTTTAAAAAAATTTTTTAACGGTAAAAATTGTAAAAAGGTAGAATATTCGTATAAAAATGTTTAAAAACGGTACAAATTTTAAGATTAATTTTTACAAATGAGTGTAGTCAGATAAAGGGTTTAAAAATGGTGGGAAATAATCGTGATGTTATCCCTCTAATTTTCTCAGAATTATTCTACATTTTACATCGTCTTCCAATACAAAATATGATTGGCCTTATTTCGATCCTAACAGTATTGTATCTACATTTCTTTTCTGTGGGTGTAGAAATTGGAAAAAGGGACAGAATTATGTACGAGAAATGTTTGAAAACGATATAAATTGTTGACGGAGAATAATTTTTACAAATGTTTAACGATAGAAATTGTAAAAAGGGATTTAGAATAATTTGAAAGAATAGTACGAAAATGGTAGAAACTGTAAAAAGGGAGTTAGAATAATTTTTAAGAACAGTACGAAAATGGTAGATATTGTATATATATAAAAAGGAACTTTGATTAATTTTAATAAAATTAAAAACGAAATGTACAAATTGTAAAAAGGGAGAATATTTCTATAAAAATGTATAAAAACGGTACAAATTTTTAATATTAATTTTTACAAATGAGTGTAGTGAGATTAAGGGTTTCAAAACGGTAGAAATTATAAAAATCAACTTGGAATTTTTATCTTGAATGATGAATGGAGACTGGTAATAATTTGAAAGAATAGTCTAAAAACTAAAAATTGTACATAAAGACGTGATAATTTTATACAAATGTATCAAACGGTATGTTGGCGAATGTCTGTCGCCGGGCGTAACTCCGGTTCGCCAATTAGCGTAAGATGCCGGGTCGACCCGACAGGGATCGGGCGTGCGTAAATGAGAGGACACGTTGTTTCGTGGACAGCATAATTATATTATCGTTTGTCTGTACAATATATAAATTACGGTGAACGCACTCGTACAGAAGTTACGGTGAACGCACTCGTACAGGTGAGCGCGGTACTTTACGCGCACGTGATTCGGTGGTGTTGGGCGCGCTGATCACGTGACGCGGGTATGTTAGACGGTCGCGGTAGCGAGGGCAATTAGTCAGTGCACATTGGAGCTTGCACTAATGAACGCACTTGGGGCGTTATGCAGCAGGCGTACGTGTGGACGTAAAGCACAAGACGCGAATGTTCGTCTGTCGCGGTAGCGATAATGATGAGTGTGCGGACAATGGCGCGACACGAATCGCGCACTTAAACGCGTATGTTCACCGTTCGCGGTGGCGAAGGTGAATTGCAGCAGACGCACGAACGGCGCGAGAGTTTTGCAGGGCTCTGAAAGAGCAGTAAGACCCGTGTGCACGACGGCGTATATGCGACCGCGTGAAACGGAGTAAACGTGAACGGATGCACGATGGCAATGATGCGACCGCGTGAACCGGAGTATCTTTCGTTACTAATGGGACCGGAGCTCTCGCGGGCCCGTTTCGGGAGCTTTCGGTTGAACGACACATATCGACCAATCCGCGGTTGGCAGGATCACGCGATTCTGGCATGTCCGGATCGATAGCGCGACGCGAGAGACTGCGCGGTCAGGGGGTGACGAGGGGTGCGGCGCGAAATTACCTCGTTCAGAGGGCGGCTCAGGGATGGCGTTAGCGGTATCGATTTCTGATCGATCGCGACGGATTGACAATCCTGAACACGGTAGAAACTGTAAAAAGGGACTTGGAATAATATAAAAGAAATGTATCAAAACGGTAGAAATTTTAGAGGGACTTTGAATATTTTTTTTGTTTTCCGTAGGAAGAGGGAAAATGCCTCGCGCATTCAACCGGGGGCCGGCCACCCGGGATATGTGGGGCTTGCACCCACTAAAACCCCTCTCCCTGCACACATAGCACGCTGGACAACAGTCGAACAGAAATTCTTTGCCCCAAATGATTAATAAATAATCTGAGCCACCCGGTACGAGTTACAATTAATTACAAATATTTACAAGTCAATCCTGATTTAATAATTTTTTTAATAATACTTGGAATGCTTTTTAAAAAGGAACTAATGAAGGAACAGAATGACATGAACATATTTTGTATCGAACAAAAAGATGTAGGACAAAAGAAAATTTATTATGAAAACAACTTGAAATATAATATATTGTAATGTTAAATGTATATATTATAAAATAGACACGTTGAACATCTCCTGGAGTCCGCGCGTCCCATCTCTGTCGTGCGAGGCCTGAAAGAAAAATGAGAAACGTAAATAAACGTAAAGAAACGTAATGCGCGATACCTAGCCAAGTGTCATTTTGCATATACTTATCTTATAAACGGCGCTCTTGCTCCTGGGAGCGCTGTCGCTGCAGCTGCTCCCGCCAATAGAGCTCCCTGAGCTCCATCCGCAAACGATGCCTCTCCCTCGCTGCCTGGCGTTGACGCCGTCGCCGCAGCCGCCGCCGCTGATTCAGCTCCTCCTCGGCCTCCCGCTCCCGCTGGAGCCGCTGCGCCCCACAGTGGTCCAGAATGTGAATTTAGCGGCTCAAAATTAATAAATTAAACTCATCTTTTTCAAACATGTACCCTATAAGTTTTTGGGGTCGCTGATTCCGAATCTGATGTCAAAAATTGTAAATTTAAAATGGCGGATCCAATGTGGCGACCAAAACTATTTTTTTAGGTCGAATATGCATGAAAGTCGGCACTAAAGGGTTTTCGAGATCGCTAATTCCAAATATGATGTTAAGAATTGTAAATTCAAAATGGCGGATCCAGTATGGCGACTGAAACTACCTTTCTGTATCGAATATGCATAAAAATCGGTGCTAAGGCTAATAACAAGCAGTAATAATAAATTTGTATTCTCCCTCCTGCTTCGTACGTGCGCGCGATATAAAATGCTTACGTAATTCTGGGGTTTTGCAAAAAAAAAAAAAAAAAAAAAAAAAAAAAAAATTCTGGAAAAATTTCGTTTTGAAAATGGGATTATTGGTTGATGTTGTTCTTCAAGGTATTATTTATTTTATATTATACTATAAAATTATGTATAAGAATAACTACATTTTAACATATTAATTAGTAAACAAAATAATCTAAATATTCGAAAGTGGAATTCGGATTGCTACTGTTAACTTCCAGATATATAGATCTGTACTATAAACGTATATATCCTCATACTATATATCCAATTTATAATTCCTCATTATCAGACTCAGAATTCGTTAAATCTTCATTTTCATCCAATAATTGTTTTGCTTCGTCAGAAAATGCAATCTTTTTTCTCGTAGAAAGTTTCGTCAATGAGGAATAAATGGATCCGATGATGCAAGAAGCCTCTGAAATAAATCTCGATTACAATTTATTCTCGATTTTTCCGAGTGTGAAATGCCGGAACATTTTGTACTTTTTATTCCTGGCTTCTTGCGCTTCTTCCGATAATTGTCCTGAAAATAAAGGATTTTTTAAACAAAACTGGATTATTGCAGTAATTCAGAGATATGCGCATGCGTTTTGGAAAAATAAATACTAAATTACCAATTGGTAGAAGTGCATGACGAATTACTTCAGCGCCATGAATTAAAATTTTATGAACACTTGCAGGCATGTAAAACCATGGATAAAGTGCTAAGAAAAGTTTTGCAGTCTCTATACCATAGTTTTGAAATTTTTTTATGTTTATATTACGCCCCACTTGCCCTTACCGATAAATATTGTTAAACCGATTGATTAAATTAACATCAATTCCGGTTATTTGTGCTGATTTTTCTGCGTTTTTGAAAAAACATCGTGCGGTATTTCCGTCATTAGTTGTTACCATGACCTACAATGTACATAACATTAAGTTTTTTATGTACATACACCTTTAGATTTAAAGTTATTAATTTTTATTTATTTTATGGAGAAAAATGGAGGTTAGCGATTAAGATATACGGATATATATATTTATATATTACAGATCTATCTGGATGTAACAGTAGCAATCTGAATTCCACTTTTTAATATTTAGATTATTTTCGTTAACTAATTAATAAGTGAAAAGTAGTTATTTGTATATATTTTAATACATCATAAAAAATACCTTGAAGAACAACATTAACTAATAATCCCATTTCCGAACGAATTTTTCTGAATTTCTTTTTTTCTGGCAGTAAACAATTTTTTATTTTCTTCTGATCTTACCTGCATGTAAAAGTTATATTCATAATAACATATTCATTCAATATTTATTTATAAATCTGTATAAATTACTATACCTGCCAAGATTTAAATTGTAATCTGTATGAAATATGTAGTAAACATTCAAAAAAGCGTATCCACGCATGGAGTGTAGATAAGCCAAATTTATAATTCTCGGAATTCGGCTTCATATTCAAAACTTTTTCTATATATTATTAGTTTTGGGAGTCGATCCGCAAATGTAGCATGCTTGGCTCGATGATCCTGTCATAGAATTACATACCTAAAATATTTTAATTTAATGTAGAAATCATAAATACAGAATGTGAAGATTGAATCACTTGAAGAAAATATGGCAATAACTTTTTCATTGATCTGGGTCGTCTAAATCGCTTTTTGTTCGGTGAAAATTTCTATTTTTTCCACTTTTGTACAGAATTGTTAACGATTGTACTTACTTTTCCATCGATCATAGAAAAAATTAATTTATGTTTGATTCGTAATTCTTTTCCCTCATTTATTATCGTTGTGGGTATTAATCGGCTGATTTCAGATTCAACATCTTTTACTTCTTCCAAAGTACTGTCAATCGTTTCTTTCTTAAAACAGAATTTTATGGGTCTGCAGAATCTCGTTGAAGAGGGTCTCGGATTTTGCCAAACAACAATATTTTGTTCATCAACCAAACGAAGCTGTAGTGGCACTAATGAGAACAAAAATAGATCACTGTCCGTGATTGTTGTTGAATAGGAGGAATCAAATTTTTGTTTGTACTGCGCGTGGCCACTACTGCCATCGCATCCCCACTTGCACAACATCTCAAAATGTGTCGTATTTAATAAGTATGAGATTATACGACCGTGTAAGATATATACAATCAAACAAAGGGAAACGCCGTAATCGGTCAAGGACTGGATCTTGCTTGTCCGAATAATATATATAAATTCTTGAGTGACTTTCTACGTACACTCTTTGCCATGGCGGACCACGCGCCGTTACCAACGGTCATAATTAAATTGATATAAAGAAAATTTTCTTTATATCCCCTGTATCCTATCCTATATGTATTTAATATAATTAAATTGATATCAATTTAATTGTGTGATTGTATCGTTCTGGCTTTGGTTGAGACTGCGTTATGACCGTTGGTAACGGCGCGTGGTCCGCCATGGCAAAGAGTGTACGTAGAAGTCACTCAAGAATTTATATATTATTCGGACAAGCAAGATCCAGTCCTGACCGATTACGGCGTTTCCCTTTGTTTGTGTCGTATTTAATTCAATTTTTTTAAAATTGAGTGATTGGATGATACGTGATGCTGTATGATTCAATAGATTTTGAATTGAAACTTTGCAAGTGGATTCCGAAATGTATAAATCATCCGGATAACACAATTTTTTGGCTTTTATTATATCGTTGTACGGAGGATAAATATTACAATTCCTTCTTTTCGCACCTATCCGGACATTTTGATATTGTTGTCTTGTGAAATAGTTTTCAAGAAAAAAACACAGCGCTTCATCGACAGTATACGGAACAGGCCTTTTATATTGCCCGTATTTTTAAGACCTTTTATAATTTTAGAAGCTCTTGTACGGTTTTTGATATATCATCAATGAGCTGGGCAGTACATCTGTTGCCCGATTTTTGCATCACAATCTTTGCCGCATGCAACAATTCCGAAGCCGTGTAAGTTTTAATTAACTCCTCAACCTTTCTTTTTTTCGAAGCTTTTGAACTTTCGGTAAAAGCCTTTTTTGGTCGTCCAACATTAGATAATTTTTTAATTTTGAAAGGAACAATAAATGCTGTTTTTAACCACTCGGCATTTTTTTCCATAAATACTTTGTACATTCTATTACATTTAACCCATCTTTTATTTAATGCTAATGAAAAGTTCAATATTAAAGATTTTATTTTATTTTCATATTCAGGTTCCCAATTATATTGCTCATACTTTTGACGTATTATTTTTAATAAATAATTTCTCGATTTAATACATTGTGGTTTCAATGGCCCTTTATTGCGCAAAGTATGAAACAAATCGTTATATGTCAAATCGTTATTAGTTACACTATTCATGGTATCAGTATTTTCATTCATTTATCTATAATAGAATAAATACACAGAATAATACAAGATGTAGGCATATTTTCAAACCTCATATATACACCCACCCACAACGAATAATAGATACATAATATAAAAAAGTAAAAACGTGATACGTACAATAATGATGTATATCGAGATATTAAATAGTGTCCTTTATAGCAGTGTAGAACATCATAAATGATATCTCAATTTTATGTAGTTTGGGAAAGAAACTCGTATGCTTTGTATGACTTCTTATTTGGAGATTGCCTACACTTATGTGTGTCTCCCGTTGTTAATAAACAAAAAAAAGAGAGAAAAAGGGAGGGGGGCATCATGCAATTGTCTAAAATCGCCCGGCGCGCCGCCGCGGCGGCCGTGCCCATGCCATGCCGCCTGCGCGGGTCAAGCTTGCCTCGCGCTCGCCTGCATGGATTGGGTAAAAAATACGTCACAGAAGACGCAAATGCGAATCAATGCAAGCAATTTTTTTTTTTATTCGACAACGATATATTTGTACTATATTTTCATCATAGTTACAACAGAGTAAAACGGGGTAATTTTTAGTAATACCACAATATATCAAGAAATTGATTAAAATATCATACTTACTTCAAACATATATGTATTTTTTATAAGATTAAATATATATATATATATATATATATATATATATATATATATATATATGAGTACATTTAATACATTTACTTGAAACTTATACTTGTTGTAGTAAAATAAAATATTAAACTAGTTTATTATCAACTGAAATTGTCAAAAGTGAAATAAGAATAGCATCGCGCGCAATGACGATTTTCATTGAGTTTTCACGTCGTATTTGTGCTTGTTCTTCACTAAACTCATGATTTAACACAATTTTTTGTTTAAAAATGCATTTTTTAACTTTAACTGGGATGTGTACTTCAAAGTTATAATGATTAATATTTTTGTTTGTCACTTTGAAAAAACGGGTTTTGAGCCGCTAAATTCATATTCTGGACCATGTGCGCCCGCTCCATCTCCCAGGCCATCCACTGCTGCTCAACGCTGTTGGATGACCTGCTCTCCTCGCTCATGAAAGAGTGATAACTTCTCGAAAAGACGTATCATTCCCCGATGGTACGCACCAGTGAGCGTCGTTGTTTCTGTCCGGCTGCCAAATGGTTAGGTCCACACTCAAATGGCAGCCCAACTCCTCTGGACCTCTGTGCACGGGAGCGGAAGTGTCCACGCTAGGCCCTTGACGCGTGTCTATATGTCGTAGAACGCTTGCATGAAATCGCGGGCGGATAGCGAACACAAGGTCCGCCACCCGCCAGCACGATGATACGATGCAGCTCTGCATCTCTCATGTTTCGCCAATATCTGTTGATGCAGTTGGCGTTGGCCACCACGGCAAAGGATTGTCGTCGGCCATTCTGTAAGTAAAAAAAAAAAAACGAATCTCGAGTTACAGACGAGAAATGTAATGAATATCGAAAGTACGTACCTACGCTGTTTGATATAAACCAAGTCTGCAAACGCACTGGTCTAAATACCAAAAACCGATGCACAGTAATAACGGTCGTCGCTCAAGCGCAAATCACGAAATGCTTTTGATTACTCCCGCTGCCGCCGCTGCTGCTGCTGCTGTGTGACCGCGGATTAAAAATTGCTAGACTCATTAGGCTGGAGGGCGCTACACTAGGCGCGTTTTCGCGAATTGGATTCGCGATTCGTGCATTTGTATACCGCGCGTACTTAGCGCGAATTGCGATATTTTCGAAAACGCGCATAGTGTAGAGCCCCAGCGTTACGCTTGACGCACACTTTACTTAATAATATTATACAGCTAATAATTGTATCGTTTTACATAATTACGAGAGCCGATAAGATCAATTCCGGGCGTGATAAAGTTATTTCGACGAGATTTGTATAGTTTCGACAAGATTGTGCTTAAATTGTGCGCTGCCGTCAGCCAATGAGAGCACTTTTGTGTTTGAAGCACCGACCACTTGAGAAACGAATATTACGCGAAACAGCGAGATTCGGTTCAATTGCGCTCACATACCACTTAACATATTTTAATTATTCCCTGTCGAGTAAAGCGGTATTTTAATTTTTTTTATAGTAATTGCATTAACTTTAACATGTTTAATATTAGGACGAGAGACGATCCTGCAAAGTCTCTCGATACCTGATGAAAGAAGAGGAGAGAATTAGTAAACTGATTCGATTCAAGCATATTTTGAAAGAACAGTACGAAAATGATAGAAATTGTAAAAAGGGAGTTAGAATAATGTGAAAGAATAGTACGAAAACGGTGGAAACTATAAAAGGGGACTTAATAATTTGAAAGGATAGTACGAAAATGTTACAAACTGTAAAAAGGGAGTTAGAATAATTTCAAGGAAATGTTACAAAACGGTGGAAACTGTAAAAAAGGAGTTAGAATAATTTTAAAGAAATGTTTCAAAACAGTAGACATTGGAAAAAGGGACTTGGAAGAATGTTATGAAAATGTTTCCACCTCCTAGCCTCTAACCTGACCTACCGAATAATCTGTGGGGACTTTGAATAATTTGAAATAAATGTATAACAACGGTAAAAATTATTATGAGCAACTTGTAATAATTTTGAATAAAGAAACGAAATAAATTCAAATTGTGGCCGCTCTTGGTTGGTGCGTCAAACGGGGGAGAGACGCACGCTCAAGCCCCGCCACCGCGACAAGGTGGCGAGCACATCGGCGGGGGGGGGGGGAATGGAAATGGGAAGGAAAGGGAAATTAGAATAGAGAAGGAAAAGAAACAAGGGGATTTTGACCCCTGACGTCGCGCGATGATTAACGATATAAGGTTTATTTTATGCACACACAAAAATACATCTAAATGTTAAGAAAAAAGTATCGTTTTTTTTAGTACAAGTATCGCTCGTTTACACAGTTTACAGTATGGCTCGTCTGTTTACTGCAGTCTGAAAGAATACGAAAGTATAAAGAAGTAAACGCACTAAACGAAAAAAAAGATAAAACAAAATTAGAAAAGTAATTGTTTTCTTAGCGTCGACGTTTCGATGCCGGCTCGTTGATGTCGCCGTCCTCCTCCTCCTCCTCCTTCTTGCAACCACTTGGCCCGAGCAGATCGTCCAAGTCTGTGGACGAGGAGAACGACAAAGTATTGTCGGTCTCCTTCTCCTCCTCATTGTCCTCCATCTCATCGATCGCGGCTGGATCTAAGACGAGCGGCACGTTATGCCGCGCTGCAAAAGAAACAAAAAAACACTCTAATAGACAAAGAAACCGAGACAGGCACGCACACACACACGCACGCACGCACCCCCCCCCCCACACACACACACACATACGTCGTTGAATCTATACTTACGACTCTGCGTGAATCTCCATCTCTCGACCAGGCGGAAAATCACTCTCGTTAATCGGTTCTGTGAAAAATTGTAAAAACAATTACGCAATTGCGCGGTCTACGTCGACGATAAATGTAATATTGAATTGTATACATACCTGGACGATTTATCGTCAAGTTTATGCTGCTGCTGCTGATGGTGCTGCTGTAGCTGGTGGTGTGGCACTCACTACGGCCGCAGAAGGTGCACCTGCTGCCGCTTCCACCGCTGCGGCCGCTGTCGCTGCCGCTTCCTCCGCCGCCGCTGCTGCTCCTGCTTACATTGCTACGGCCGCTATCGCTGCCGCTTCCGCCACCGCTGCTTCTTGAGCAGCAATTGCTGCGGCCGCAGCAGCTGCATTTGCTGCTGCTGCTGCGGCTGGGAGTTGGACTTGATCCATTATTCTCCACGGTCATCTATACGAATTACATAAAGAAGAATTTGTTTGTACCTAAAGCTCCTTGCGCGATAGGTGATAGCGAAATAGCGACAGCGACAATGTTGCCGATAAAGTTCATGACGTTGCGGCCCGCCGCAGTCACAAGGCGCGGAATTTCGCGCCCAGGGACGAACCAGAGAGGCAACGGCGTGATCTCCAGGGGCCGAATTTACTTGCGTTTCCGCATTCTGATCACTTTGTTTTTTTTTATATTTTTGTAAAATACGTAGCACCTTGCAGCTGACAGCTGGGACGAGCCCGAGAGTCGACAGCATGGAGACGCCATTGCCGATCCCGGTGGCGCTGTTAACAAAGATGGCGCGAACGGAGAACGGCATGCCGGTGGTAGTGTTGCGCCGCCATGACATAACCATGGAAGTGCAACATACAAGATTGTGTATGCGCATCTCCACCGCCTCCACCGACGAGGAACGGGAGGAGGAAACAATCACCGGAGACGTGGAGCGTCAATAGTAGCAAGACTACACTACCTGGCGCACATTTTTAGATTAAGTTAGTTATAGCATAAGTTTAGATAATTCAAGACTGACTAGGTTAAGGAACAAAAAATACAAAGAGTTCCTTGTCAACACGATACCGTCCAGTATTAGCAATGATAAGTTTATTTTGTAAGGACGTTACCACAAATAAAGTTTATTTTCTATTTAACAATGTTCCTATGCTTACTTCCTGTAAGAACATACGCTAAGGTTAAGAGAACGTGTTATAGAGTAAAATTACGCGATATCGAGATTAGATTAACACTCAGGCGAGTGAAAGAAGTAGATTCCCAAAAGTGGAAAACCACTCTCGCGTAGAGGTTAAGCGCGAAGCGTAGGACACGATTCCGTAACCGCGGCGCGAAATCAAGCGTAGTTTCGGAGTTACAGAGAAAATAAAAAGTTTCTCAACGCGAGCGACACCCAGGACACCTGGGATACACCATGGAAGAAACCCCATTTCGATAGCGCACCGGGTTCGCTACTTAGCGAACCAAGCGTCTTCTTCAGGAACAAAGGTTACCGATAGCTTCTAAGGATCGCGGGGATCACAGCGAACATACTCCCGTCAACGTAGGTCGACTGCCCCGGAAACGGACAAACGGAGCGTCCTAGAGCAAAATGGAGGTCACCGACAACCTCAGGGAGGTGCGAACAACACGATAGTCGAACGGCATCCGCGTAAGACCAACGCCCGCGAAAGTAGCGAACGGTAATAGATACGCGAAAAGGAACAACGTAGACACGTTCAGAGAGACGCGGGGAACACGTAAATATCAATCCCGTCGAAATCGGATAAGTGCCCCAGGAAGTAGCGAACCGGGACACTTCTCCTAGAACAAATGATATCGACGGATATACTAGGTCCTAAGGAACAGCCCCATAGGGTTGACGTCGACGTCCGACCAACGCCCCGGGAAATAGCGAACCGGAAGACCGATCGCGAAAGTAAAAACGGAAATGGGTCCTAGGCGACAAGGGGAACGCGAATATGAAGCCGATTGTATCGTGCGAGGCCCGGGAGGCCAGTTAGCGAACGCGTTATCCGATCGAAGCGAAATTTAATATGTGAACGCAATGGCATACGCCCGTTACACCCATGGTGCGAAATCGGTAGATTTCACACATTAAAATGATAAGATTATAGGAGGGAATACACGAGCATGTGGCAATGCGGAAAGGTAAGAAGGTCACGTCTAATGATAACGCCGTCGAAGACGTTATTAATGAATAGAATAGTAGAGTTATATGGGTAACAGGTACAAATAATCGCGACGAGTATGTACAAGTATCAATGTATGCGAAGCGACGCGAGTCACCCGTTGTGTGATGGAACATTCGAGAATAAGGCGTATATCGGTGAATAGCACACCCGGTGTATTGTAGAAGTTTCTAGAAGCGCCTGAAAAACTTGTTTGCGACAAGGGAAGCACGAGCACGAGCTTACATACAACGGGGGCACAATAGCGGCACGTGAACACATGTGGCGAATGCGTGACGCCGTGCGAGAACGACGCACGAACCGACGACGGACTCGAGGAGTCTCTCGCCACACGCGGTACCGTGCGGACGCGTATGTGCCGTTGCGAGCGAACAACGAGATATCTCGCGTACGGAGCGAATCCGCTTATCATATTACAACTCACGTTATAACGCGAATACTTAATAATCGTATAGTGCGGTTACGCGTACGGAGTGTTTATATCTGGAACATAAAGGGAAAATAAATTAAATTTTCCCCGATATCGTAACGAGTGATAATCATTCACCTATCCTGTTCCCGAAATGCCTTTCCACTTTACCTGTCGGCATACGGAGATCCAACGGCGGTCAAGCGAAGGTCCCGAGGAAGCACGCGGTGCACAGCGGCAATCCCAAGACGGTCCAGCGGCAGTTCAGCAGCTGTCAATCCAGAGAGCCTGAAACAGAAAAAGGGGATTAACAAGGTCAACGAAAAAGTCAGTGATAATTATATTCATATCTTTCTCGGTGGGTAAAGATAAAACCGAGTGGCGACCGTGGTAGAATCAAATAAAATTGAGTAATATATATTACCAGCCCTCCGTCCGGTCACAACCTCACCCAAACCACGACGAACCTTTTTGAGGGAGTACCAGTAAAGGAAGGGTCCGGGAAGACCAAGGACCGAGGATGGGTGGCGAGCGCGGAAACGGCAGAGATCACGGGCGGCGAGAGCAACGCGGCAGGAAGGCGCGGCGCGTAAGGCAGCGACGGACGAGACCGCCGATAGCGGGGCCCCAGGCGCCTGGGTGAACCCGGCCTCAGCAATCCGCCTTCACGGAGTATCGGCCCACGGGATGGCTGGCCACCGCCCCGGGGTCAAACCGGAGGCATACCGGAAAGGGCGAAGCCCCGTCCGCTGCCAAGGACAAAATCTAAGGAGTCGCTGCGCCGCCGAGGGACCGTTGCGCGCCCCCGAAGGATCTACTTGCGGCGATCCTGCGCCGGGATATCGCGAGCTTACAAGCTCGCGCCCCATTGGTCCGCGCGCGTTCCCCCCCCCCCCTGCCCGAGGAGGGGATGCCACATCCATTTTGCGATCGAGCGGATTTATCGCGTCACTCTCTGGTCGTCCGTCGGCGAACACGAACACCTCGAAAGTGAGATCTGCGATAGCCGCCTGGAATCGCGCATAAATCCCGCGTACGAAGGTTGTTGGCACGAGGCAACGACGAGGAGCCCCAGGAGAAGGCACTATACCGGTGAGGTTGCCCGTTGGTAGTATCGTGAATGTCGAGCCACGACGCCGCCCTCCGATGCGCGTTCTCGCTCGGGAAAACGCCAATAATACCGCGGTATGTACGGTTCCTTGCGAACCGAGCGTAATTTTGCGATCGACAGCGAGAGTGAAGGGCCTCGGGATGGTATCGTGGCCGCGGGATCGTGGTAGAACCGTGATAGCGAGCATCTGGAGATCGCGATAGATTCGTTAGCGGATTTCGGTATCGCGGGCAGGTTTTCGTGTAATGTTCGCGCTTGCGGTTGCGTCTCTCGCGCCCGGTGTTCGCGTTGTATCGAGTTAATTATTGCGTCGTTAAGTGACTTGCGTTACGCCTTGTGTTGTTTGATTGTATCGTATTCGTTTCGATCCGTTTGTTAACCTCAAGTTTCGCTCGTCGAGTTTGGTCGGTCCTGTGCGCCCGAGCGCGTTATTCCACGTCTATCTCGAACATTCCAGCGTCCCGTATTGCGTCGTTCTCGCGAGCGTTAGTCCTAGCGAAGGACAAGCGATAATTGGCGTTAAGTTTCGAGCCTCTTTGGCGACAGAATTCGATCGCGGCTGCGACGATTATGTTTCGCGGCTATATTACGTTCCGACTCGTGTCGGCTGTTAAGGTTGATCGCGTTTGATGTAATGTTCGATGGGTTATTCGCGTTTATGTGGAATTATCGTTTTAGGATTCGTGTTAGCGTAATACGGCGTTACTTTCCGTGGCGACGGAATTCTACTTACGTCATTGTCTCGCGTTACTCTTAGCTACTTGCGTCCGCACATTTTTGTTACTGGAAATTTCTGTTGTGCCCGTGGACGGGGCACCGGGGATTCGTTGTTCACGGGAAGGCTGGGACACTAACTTGAACCTCAATTGCTCTCAATAAACGACTTTATTACTCTATAACGCTTTACAATCAATTGGCGTGCCCGTTCACTGCCCGACTCCACTGATCTTCCTCGTTGTTGTCTCTCTTCCTTTTTGTATCCTCGTATTTGCTGAGTTGCCCGATCGGAAGTAGGTCGATCGCGCAACTCATATTCTCGCGGGTCAGGCCTTGTGTAACTCGGCCTTGCTTAATCGGTCCTTCTTAGTATTATTCCCTAATATTATTTTATTTCTTAACTTTATATTATTCCATTTATTAATGTCGTAATTGGGGCCGCAACATTTCTGTTTGCGTTCACCTTATTGTGTTTACTTACATTTCGAATTCAATGTTCCGTTCGGTTGTACGGTCTGATTTGGTTAATTCGCGTTTCTATGATTTAATGTCGAACCTATTTCGTTTTGTCCCCAATTATAACGTATTGTCTCCACACTATACCGAGATGATTCCTGATTACTTCGTATTATTTTCTTCTTTTCTTTCATCTATACTATTATATAAAATTCTTACGGGTGGTGTGTGTTTGAACGTTATTAACTTGAAAACTATTGGACCGAATTTTTACCACAAGTATATGAAATAGGGGTAGAATTTTCCGGGGAGTGCTATAGAGTGTGTAGTTTTTCGTTACCGATTTTCTGGAAACCGATTTTTTTAATTTTTCTAATTCTTACGGTAACAAAATTAAAAAAATCGGTTTCCAGAAAATAGATAACGAAAAACTATACACTCTATAGCACTCCCCGGAAAATTCTACCCCTATTTTATACGGTCTTAATACAAATTCGGTCCAATAGTTTTTAAGTTAAAAACGTTCAAACATACACCACCCGTAAGAATTAGAAAAATTAAAAAAAAAAACGTTATTAACTTAAAAACTATTGGACCGAATTTGTATTAAAACCATATACAATAGGGGTAGAATTTTCCGGCGAGTGCTATAGAGTGTGTAGTGTAAGAATCCTAGAAGTGTTTGGTTGGTAATCATGGCGTAAACCCGCGCTAGTGTCGTGATGCATGTAGGTGGCGCGCGGTCGCCGGTCTATCCGGTTGATATCCAGAGAGCGCATCAGGCGTTTAGTAACTAGGGATCATGTGGCGCGAGTCGCGTTTCAACGGTCGTCGAGCAGGTCCGTGCAAGTTCAGTCTCGTATAGTCTTGAGAAGGGTCTAGTCGCAATTACGTTCGTTCCCGAAGATATTTTTGTACCAGAGTTCACTAAATATATATATTCCCAAGAGTCATCCTTTCGATTTAATTCGGCCATCCTTACAGTAGTTTTCGTTACCGATTTTCTGGAAACCGATTTTAAAAATTTTTTTAATTCTTACGGGTGGTGTATGTTTGAACGTTTTTAACTTAAAAACTATTGGACCGAATTTGTATTAAGACCGTATAAAATAGGGGTAGAATTTTCCGGGGAGTGCTATAGAGTGTATAGTTTTTCGTTATCTATTTTCTGGGAACCGATTTTTTTAATTTTTTTAATTTTACGCGAAATAATTGACCGAATCTTAAGGGGGGAGTCTACTTCAGCCGGGTGAAAAATGATTTTTTGGGAATTTTTTTCAAGGAAACTATAAGTGATATTGGATTAATTTTTTTTGTAATATGGAAAGGCATTCTTAAAGAAGAAAAAAAATTTTTTTTTTTCAGTTACATTAATTGTTATTATATTGACGGACAATTTTGTAGCGCAATGTTGGTAGCGCAACGATTAGCTGCGTACAATGTAGCAACGAGCTGAGTTATCTGAAAACAAAAATCAAAATTTTCTTTAAAGCTTAATCAATTACGCAGGGATTGAACCTATTTGCAAATAAAAATATGAAAAACTGAAGAAGTTACAACAATCGTAAGAAAAGTTTTTAATCATTTTTTTGATCAAAAAATCGATCTTCTGTTGTTGATAAAAATGTTATAAATAAACAATAAAATGTAAACGTAGGTTCAATCCCTGGAGAAAATTGTAAGGAATCGAATCATGCTTGGCGAATGTTATTTGAGTGATTACTTTTTGAGTTATCTTGTACGCAAAGTTGGAAAAAGTGGTTTTGAGAAAAACGCGTTTAAAGTTTATTTTTTTTGCTCTCAGCCAAAAAAGCACGTAAAAATGCATGCAAATTTCAGTATAAAGGTTGTTGAGGTCGTTGAATCCGAATCTGATATCAGATTTTTAAAATTCAAAATGGCGGATTTAAAATGGCGGGTCAAAAGAGTCGTACTTGAATATAGAAATGAAGTTCTTGATGTTTTCACGATACTTACAATGAAATAATGTTCAATCCGCTATTCCGGGCCCATACAATATGCCTTCCTCTTCCTCGTATAACTCCTGTTGGGCAGTTTTCTGCATTCTGTTGGCTGTTCGAGCTTCTTTCGTGTTCTCTCTCTCTCACACACACACACACACACACACACACACACACACACACACACACACAAATACTAACACATAAATATAAACACTATAGGGTCAAATAAAATAGCTGAAGGTCTAGCAGGTATATAGGATTCTTTTGTTCCCGCAATAATAGAACCGAGAACGCTGCGAAGCCAGTATAGCGTACTTCTGCTGTATCGATCCTTCGCGCGCCTCACTAAAAAGAGCTGTAGTTTCGTCAATTTTACGAGTTTGACGATAATACTTTGGGAATATATTCTTGAAACCTTATACTATTTATTTATGCAAAAAAATCGATTTTTTTTACCCATCAAAGTAGACTCCCCCCTTAAAGAATTGTATATAAAACAGGGGCAGAATTTCCAGGGGAGTGCCATAAAGTGTATAATTTTTCGTTACCGATCTTTTTGGAAACCGGTATCAGAAATTTTTCCAATTTTTCGGGAAATAATTGACTGAATCTTAAAGAATTGTATATGCTTTTACATTAATTTACCGATTTATCGATTTAGTTAAAACCGGTTCAAAAATTTTTATTGATTTTTTGAGGATGGGTTTAATTGCAATTTTTCGGGAAATAATTAAGATTCAGTTAATTATTTCCCGAAAAATTGCAAAAATTTCTGATGCCGGTTTCCAAAAAGATCGATAACGAAAAATAGTCTTATTACACATGTCCTCCGGGGCGAAGCCCGGGTAACCAGCTAGTTTACAATAAACCGTGTTATTCGTTTCAATGATTTGAGTGAATGATTTACACGTCACCCCGCCGAATCTTGCGCCGCCCTCCATCCACCCCGCCCATAGCTATTACGTCGAGCTGGCCGACCTCTCGTACGTCGCCTTAATTCCGTCTTGTGTCGCGATTGGAATTTTCGGTGATTCTAGCGTACTTTAGTGGACGCGAATTACGCGTCTGGCGCCCAACACAATACTTTCGCGTATAATTGTCGAGCGGTACGAGAGGACAGTCGGAGGAACCTTACATCCTTCCCTCCCTCAGCCTTTTGATCCGTCACACGTCCCGGACCGCTCCGGGAGTGAAAAAGACGTGACAAGTTGTATAGCTTTGTCGGTAACTTTATCGCTGTCGCTATCGCTATCTCGCTATCGCCTATTGTGCAAGGGGCTCAAGTGTAAAAAAAAATAACGATTAAATACTTACCCTTGATACCGAAAGACGTGGCTGTTATACCTAACCCCGGGTTATCGTGTCTGAGATCCTCTGATTCGCTGAAATATAAGAAAAAGATTAAACTGTTAAAAAAAATCGGACGCGAAAAACGACCGTGGACTCGCGTACCGCGTTGAAAATAGGACGCACCGTTCGCGAGAGATACTCACCTACTTCAGAATTTCCGCGATCCGACACGCCGCGGTCCGTGTCGCTGTCTTGTTCGCGCTGTGAAATGATTCCGCGGGACCGCGGGCCGGCGCCACCTTGAGTAGCCTCGGAATGAAGTGATATTCGCTTCACAATTACATCAAGTATCTCTGTAATTTAAGTAAAGAAACGAGTCTGTCAAGATAAATCAATTTTGACAAGCGTTAAATGAAGACTTAAGGACAAAGTTAAATTACCCCATGTGCGAATGTCGGACTTCTGCCAGAGTTGTCCACATGGTCCAGAAGTGGCACAATATTGGTTGCCAAGACTTGATGGGTGGTACTGCCCCAGTACGGATAAACCGCTAGATCAGTATTGTGCCAGTCTCGGTGACCAGTACCCCCATGCAACCATATTCTGTTCTGATCCGAGTCTCGTCTCAGTACAGACCATGTATAAGGCCAGAAGTGATATTGATCTCCGGCCGAGAGTCGGCTCAGTACTGGGCATGCATTGGGTCGACTTAGAAAATTTTCGCTCGAGCGGTGCCGGAGGTAACAACCGCGCGAAAGCAACACGCCGCGAGGAGATTTAGAAAGCTTTTTGCTCGAGTAGCGCCGGAGGTAACGACCGCGGCACGAAAGCAACACGCCGCGAGTATGATATGGCAATCAATGCTGTCCCCGTACTAGTACTCTGTGTCGGACCAAAGTTGGCGCCAAGAGTTGGCCCAATACTGGCAATCAGTGTTGTCCCCGTACTAGTACTCTGTGTCAGGCCAAAGTTGGCGTCAAGACTGGGACCCGTGTTATCATTCCGACATTGTCTCAGTAATGACCCCGATCTTAGCTTGTACTGGCCCAGAATCGTCAGCCAGTACTGGTAACTCTGGCACCAGTACCAAGCCAGCACTGAGCCTTTATGAAATTCGCACATGGGACACGTTAAATTAAAGAAAAAATCGCATGTATATTAATTTCTATCAAATGTATTGCAATTATATCAAGTATCTTTCTTTAATTTACCTAAACAAACAAGTCTGTCGAAAGATAATCAATTTTGACAAGCGTTAAATGAAGGGTTAAATTATACGTTAAATTAAAGGCAAAATCGCAAGTATAATAATTTCTATCAGATGTATCGCAATTATATCAAGTATCTTTATGTAATTTACCTAAACAAACAAGTCTGTCAAAATAAAAATCAAATTTGACGAGCCAATTTTAAATTTGAAAGATTAAACTTCAAATTAAAAGCAAAATCGCAAGTATATTTCTTTCTATCAAATGTGTTTGGGATTAAGGTAAAGTCATATACGGTGGGGCGCTGTCGCGACAGCGAACGCCCCTGGCGCGCGCACACGCGACCCTCGGGCCTGATCCGAATTCGCCCGAGATCACCCGGTTGTCGCGTCTGTTCCGACATGCAAATGTAAAACGCGCAAGCGTTTCCTAAATCGCGTATACCGCGCAACGCGTTACATCGCGGATCGATGTGATTCGTCACCTAACTTCGTGGATCGATGTGATTCGTCCTTCGTGAGGCAACGACCCCCGCCGAGAGTCTCCTATCGGGACGAGGGATGATCGATATCGATCCGCGCTCTCTTCGTTTTCTGCCTCGCTAAGGAGAAAGTCGAGCCGGTCGTTCGTGGCAATTATATTCTCGGGAGTGCCGAAAGTAATTGTGCGAAGACCGTATAGTCTCATCGCGAGCCGCACCCGCTAGGTCGCCGCGTGAGACATTTCAGATCGCTTTTCCGTTCACGTGAACGGAGAGAGCACCGGGTTCGTCGCGCGCGTCGATGATCCGCGCGCGAGTTCCGTAAAGTTGGGTGCGCTCAGTGCATCCGTGCAAAGGGTTGCATCGGGCGCACAAGTTTCGTCGCGATCTGCATCCGCTCGATTGGTCATCGCGCGAAACATCTCGTTTCCCGAGTTTTCGTCGCCCGTAATACGACGGGCCGACGCACACAGACGGATCACGTGATCCCCGCGTGCGGGAGCGTGATCCTTGGCGAAAGACTCGTGTCGACGGCGAAACCGTCACACGACGCGACCACGGTTTTCGCGAGTGCCTCTATATCGAGCGTCGCGATCACCGAGCGTGAGAGTTGTCGATCAAATCTCATAAAATCAACGACGGGAGTTCGATCCCGATATCGACCCCGCTCGCGGTCATCTTGTCGTGCCGCGCCGTACATCGTGAACGCGGCTCTGCCGCGCCTCGTATTGCTGTGATTTAGTGTACAATTCGTGTCCGCTATCGCGTTCCCGAGTAACCAGAGTGAGCCTGAGCCTCTCGCACGTTTCCGTGTTCGCGGTCGCTCATCTGCCGCGCGAGCAAGATATTCGTCGATCGCGTGCAAGATCTCCGATCGCGCGGGCGGTCATTCATCGCTCTTCAAGATTTCCGTTCCGCGAGCCACGCAGAGAGACCGAGCGACTCAAGATTTCCGCCCGACATTTCCGCGAAGATTCAGCCCGCTCGGGGGCGCGAGAGTGTGAGAACTGTGTATCAGACTGTAATAAAGTGTGCTTGTCAATCACATATCAAGGGCGTGCGTTATTTAAAACCTCTCCTCACTGACTCCTCGGCTTTTGCCCCGCGCCCTGGTCAAGGTGGTCCCGGCATTCATTCGTGTCCCGAGGGCACCTCGGCAGAGCACGAAACAAAATGTATCGCAATTATATCTAGTATTTTTCTGTAATTTACCCAAACAAACAAGTCTGTCAAAAGAGAAGTTAATTTTGACAAGCCACTTATAAATTTTAAAGATTAAACGTCAAATTAAAGGCAAAATCGCAAGTATAATAATTTCTATCAAATGTATCGCAATTATATCTAGTATTTTTCTGTAATTTACCCAAACAAACAAGTCTGTCAAAAGAGAAGTTAATTTTGACGAGCCACTTATAAATTTTAAAGACTTAAACGTTAAATTGAAGGCAAAATCGCACGTTCCTTTCTTTCAATCGTACATATCGCAAGTAACTTTCTTTAATTCAACTAAAGAAACAAGTCTGTGAAAAGAAAATTCAATGTTTACAAAGCACTTACATTTGTTAGACTCCGTGTTAAATTTGCGGTAAATTTTCGCGTATCTTTAGTCCTAACAAACCCTATCCCGCGTTTTTCAACGGTAACTAATAATTGACTCAAGGACAATCAGAGATATTAATTTAAACTACAGATACATGTAAATGTGTTCTAATTTTTTAACCAGTCTTTAAGACTGATAAATTGTTATGCAAACTTGTTAAATAAATTGAAATAAATCAAGTTACTGTTGAAAAACGCGGAACAGGATTTGTTACGAAAAATACGAGTAATTCTACCGCAAATTTAACACGGAGTCTTCCAAATTTAAATATGTATTGTCAAAATTGAAATATATCTTGACAGATTTGTAAATTTAATTGAAATAAAGAAATTCACTTGACACAATTGCGATCTGCACGATAGAAATTAAGTGCGTGCACTTTTGTCCATGAACGGATGTTTGAAATTTTCAAGTACTTTTAATTTGTCTACCATTTTCGTGTCCATCTGCACAGGCCGCGCATTTTCGTGTCCAAGTGAACAGGTCGCGCATTCTCGTTTCTAAGTGAACAGGTCGCGAATTCTCATGTCCAAGTGCACAAGTCGCATATTTTCGTGTCCAACTGCACAGGCCGCGCATTTTCGTGTCCAAGTGAACAGGTCGCGCATTCTCGTGTCCAAGTGCACAGGTCGCTCATTTTCGTGTCCAAGTGCACAGGTCGCGTATTCTCGTGTCCAAGTGCACAGGCCGCGCATTTTCGTGTCCAACTGCACAGGCCGCGCATTTTCGTGTCCAAGTGAGCGGCGAGCACTTCTTACAGTGTCCAAATGAACTGTGTCCAAATGAACCGTGTCCAAATGAACGGTGTCCAAACGAACCGTGTCCAAATGACCCGTGTCCAAACGAACGGTGTCCAATTCGCCGTGTCCAAACGAACGGTGTCCAATTCACCGTGTCCAAATGAGCCGTGTCCAAATAAACCGTGTCCAAATGAACCGTGTCCAAATGAACGGTGTCCAAATGAACCGTGTCCATATAAACGGTGTCCATTTGATCGTGTCCAAATGACCGTGTCCAAATGAACGGTGTCCAAATGTACCGTGTACAAGTGCACCTCTCCCGTCGTGGATGGCGGGTAGGGGGGGACCGGACATAGTAAATGATCCTTTGGTGATGCTGCAGTCCAACCCCTCAAACAGATCCACATCTCTCTGTACAAAAATCGTATGTGACCGCGGCGCGGAGGTAGAGACTCGGGTAGGGGAGGCGGATAGGCGACCGGACTTCGGTCCGGGATGCCACACGCCGGCCACCAGGGGTCTGCATTCCCCCTAGGTAAAAAAAGACGGATGCAGGGACACGGGTAGGGGAGGCGGGTAGGCGACCGGGCTTCGGCCTGGGGTGCCACACGCGGGCCATCAGGGGTCTGCATTCCCCCCAGGTTAAAAAAGACGGATGCAGGGACACGGGAAGAGGCGGTGGATAGGCGACGAGGCAATAGGCTTCGGGTGCCACACATCGCCAACAGGGAGCCACGCCTCCGCCCTGGCCAGTCTGGCAAAAACCGGAGGTCTTAAGGCGCAATTCCACTGAGGCAACACTAAGCGACATGTAGTATGTCACATGCCATCTAGTGTCGCCTATTTTTGATGCGCGATTTCAAACCGTGCCACAAACTCGATGTCGCACGAGAAATTTGTCGCTCAATGTCGTATGCGCTTTGTCATTTGTATTTGTAGTATGCGGCTAAATCAATTTCATTGAAGCAACATCAGTATCGTGCGTCATGTCTTTGGAAACGGTAGCAGCAGCTGCTTATTTGGTAATAGCGTTAAGTGGTAAGAGAAAAAAACAAAGAAAACCGAGGTGGTGGAGAAGAGAATTATTTATTGGGATTCAAAAATCTCGAAATGAATTTTTCAATAAATTGGTTGCGGACGATAGCGCTTTATTTAAAAACTTTACGCGGATGAGTAGAGAAGATTTTGGATTTTTGCTGAATTTGGTTACACCGATTATAAGAAAATCAGACAACTTTCGTGATGCAATACCGGCTGATGTGAGATTATTATTGACATTGAGATATTTAGCCACCGGCGACAGCTATCCTTCACTTATGTATCTGTTCCGGATCTCTGAGTCAAGTATTTCACGAATTATTCCAGAAGTATGCAATTGAGCTTTGATCAACGTTCTACGTGATTTTGCAAAGGTAAGAACTAAATTTATTATTATTAGACGTACCAATTCCAATTATTCCATTTATTTATCTATTTTATTATTTATAAAAAAAAATCACAAATTATCGTTTATATTGTCCATATTTAAATACTCAGTCAACATTTGAAAAACCGGAATTTCTTCTTGTTGTGCATTGTCGGTAGCCTCAGAAATCTCTGAGTAAAGTAAAGAGGGAGGGCGTGTTCTATCGCTACTTTCCTTGTAATGATGAGAATTAGAAGTACTGGACAAATTCTCATCATTGAATTTACCCATTGCCGCGCTAAATAATATATTATTCAATAGATGCTTTACAATAGTTTGTACTCTAGGCGTAAGCTTTCGCAGTTCATTTCCAACATGTTCTCTGTACGTTGCACACTCATCTCTCTGAACCGCACGTTTTAGAATAGCATACGCTTCTTCTTCACGATCTGAGGGGGATGCCGATTGCTGTTTCCTCATTTTTTTTATTACGGGAAAGAAAAGTTTGACTTCTCTCTCCATTGTTCGATCGTTTATTCCCATCACGTTGATTGTGAGATTCATCGAGTGTTGCTTGAGTATCTTGAGTATCTTGAGTATTTTGAATATCTTGAGTATCTGAAACTAAGTCATCTTCTTCTTACAAAAATAAAAACATACTAATATCAAATACAATACTGGAGTATAAATATAATCACTAACTAGATAAACTAAAATTGCTATTGCATTTTTCCAGATTCCCTGCACAGAAGACGAGTGGAGAAAGATTGCAAAAGATTTTGAAGTTTTGTGGAATTATGCACACTGTGTCGGAGCTTGTGACGGAAAACACATCGTGATCCAAAACCCAAAAAACAGCGGCAGTAATTTTTTTAACTACAAAGAAACCTTTAGAATTGTTTTGATGGTCATTGCAGACGCCAACTATTGTTTTACGTACGCCAATATTGGTTGTCAAGGCAGAATTTTAGACAGAGGAGTGTTTCGTGAAACGACGTTTTACAAAAAAATGTCGACAAATAATCTGGGATTACCACCCCATGAACCTCTTCCTGGAAGTAATAAGTTATCGCCCTATGTTCTAGTGGCGGATGATGCGTTTTCCTTGCAGGTACACATTATGAAACCTTTTCCTGGCTACCATGAGAAGGGCTCTTGTAAGAGACATTACAACTATAGACTTTCACATGCTCGCAGAGTAGTGGAAAACGCTTTTGGATTGTTAGCATCAGTCTTTCGTGTCTTTAGAAGACCAATAATGTTAAATGTAAAAAATGCTGAGATTATCACAACAGCATGCATTTATCTGCATAACTTTGCGACGCTATTTCTGTCAGCCGCGAGGATGTTATACGCGACGGCACTGCGCCACAAATGGCTTGAGCGAGTAGCAGAGCAGAATAAAATATAACATACGGAACACGGAATAGATTGGGCGCCAGGTGTGGAGACGGCCACACCACCGGTTTACTCTCGATAACTCAGAATACTCGCAAGACTCTAAGTACTCTCAACTCATTAAATACTCTCAATACTCTCGGTACTCTAACTCGAATACTCCGCTCCTGTCGCTCGCGACGGCTGCTCAATCCGCGGTAGAGGGTCGTGGTTCGGCTAAGGGCCGAGTCTAGAGAAGGTTGGTTGTGATTAGGCGAAGACGAGACACAAAAGAAATAAGTCGTATCCTGTAAGATAACAATATAATTAACATGACGATAATTGTGATATAATGTTCATGACATCCGTGTCATAATCCTTGCTACAATTCGGCACTTTCACGTGGTGGCGAGAGACGCGGGACATTTACAACGCGGTCCTCCCCACACACTTCGATAACGTGCGACTCCTACGAGGGTCCGCTCACGGTAACCGGAAATCAAAATAAGTGTGACGTTATGTGCTCCCTCAGTTTTGGTCATAGGGCCAATATGCCTCGACCAGGAAATTCATCAGGAGGATCACATCCACCACGTCACACAGAATAGGAAACAATCGACGAGGATGACTCTACGTTATATCCGCGATGAGCGATTATTCGCACCAGAACGACGCGCGAATTACCGGACGCGCGCAAATACCGACCAATAGGCGTAACCACCGATTATACCCGAATTGTTGAGCGCTCGCGAATTGAAGACACGCAAAGATGACTAGACGCAGAATTATCCGCGAAGGATATAACGCTCGCAAAGATGAATCGACGCAGAATTATACGCGAAGAATACAACGCACGCAATTATACGCGAAGAATACAACGCACGCAATTATACGCTAAGAATATAACGCACGCAAAGATGAATACATCACGAATATACCCGAAAATATAACGCACGCAGAAATAACGCTCGAATACACGAAAAGATAACGCACGCAGAAATAACGCTCGAATACACGAAAATATAACGCACGCAAATAACGCTCGGATAAGGGAAGACGCGAAGACTATAATACACGCAAAAGGAAATAAGTACACATAGGACGCGCGGTAACGCGTGATCCTGACAATAATATCCTACACGCGAGGCAACGCGCGATCCTCACAATAATACGTTATACACGCGGTAGCGCGTGATACTCACAATAACATACCCTACGCGCCATAGCGCGCGCTACTCCCGATGGCACGATAATTACTCGTGACTCGAATGGAATGTACGAACCCGACACGTAACTCCGACGCCTCACTCCCTAAGTACCGGGCGCGGTAATTAACGAGTCGGTGTATCGTCGCTCCCCCGAAATGTCCACCAAAGGAACACGCGAAACGATAGGCCGCGAGATCACGCCGAATGGAGATGCCGCGAAAAGAATACGTCGGCTATATCTGAGTCGAATATGCCGATTCACTAATTAACGCGAAGACACAATGTACACGAAACGAACACTCGATTCTAACACAATAGAATCTACACTAATACGCGGACGGAAGACTGTGGAGACGATTGCGAGGTTCACTCCCGAAAAGGATCGCAAGGCGCGGTCCGCACTACCGTACGACGACACATAAATTCCGCGCAAATAGCTCAATCTGGAGCGGTCGAGTCAGGAAGGAACAGGCCCCACGATACAACATATATACGAGGAAGCAGCGGGCGGGATTAGTCAGACCCGTATAACGAAACGAAAAGAATCTCAAGGATTCACCAAACGAAACGAGAATCTCCCGGATTCACCATAATTACACGTAGGCCGCGCGCGGTCCCACGTGCATCTCTCAATAACGCGAAACGGTACGCGACTCTCCGCCCCGCTATTCCTCGTTACCTTAGCCTCGGGACTGCCGGCCGTTACAAACTTGATGGTCCTAGATCCTTCCTCCTGGCTATATTCAGGGCTCGTAGGGCCGCCGCCCTCGCTCGCAGTAGGCCCAAGTGGTCCTCGCCCTACGTCCTCGCTCGCTCGCAATCGACCCCAGAGTGAGGATCCTGGCGCCGGTTCGATATTCTCGATCCCCTAACGGGGCGCGCCATCGCGCCGGCGGATGGCGCCACCCTGTCTAATCGGGGCCGTACGGCCGGTTCCTCCTGTAATACTCTAATAGAACATAAAGCAGTAACGTCTAAAGTGCGGGTGGCGTACGCGCCACGGGCGCCAGTGACGGGCACACGGGGCCACGTCACAACTTTTTGAGAAAGAGTACAACTTCGAGAGCGCTATATTCACCTCAAGGAACTTTTGATACTGACACACGAGATGGAAACATTATTCCGGGATCATGGAGGTCAATAACACAAGACGACACTGGTATGGAGGATTTAAAACGCAGAGCACGGAGGTCAACTTTGGAAGCCAAAGAAGTAAGGGACGAATTTATGAGGTACTTTACATCAGATGAAGGACATGTACCGTGGCAAGATCATTAATTTAATGAAGTTGTAATAAAATAAAATACAAATAAATAAATATATATAAACTTACCTCAGAATTCTTTTCATCACTGGTAGTTGATATGGTTTTTCTTGGTACATCAACATCTAGTAAAGAACTCAATAGTTCATAGGCAAACCATTTTCCCTTCTTAGGGGATGAACCACTTTTCTTTAACTTTTGTAGTTTTTTTCGTTCGCGATGGAAAGTTGTCCGCAAATTCTTGATTTTCTTTTTAATTTCAAGAACACTGCAATCGTATTTACTTGCGAGCTGCTTTAGCTTATCATTTTTTAATGTGTTGTTTTTATATATAATCGGAACTTTTATTGTTCCATAATTCCGGCGAATTATGATAATCCTCAATAAATAACGTAGTTTTCTCAATATTCCACTCCATATCGCTTGCTACAAGCCGCACCGATCCATTGACTGTCGGATAACTGGCGACATCTTTCAACAATCTGAATCTTGCTGAAAGATGGCGCATGCGACTGGCAACACCAATCACAGTGTAGCATGCTGCACTGTCGCATGCTACATGAAGCTTTATGTTGCTTTGGTTGAAAGACTCCATGTCGCATGCGTCATTGCCGCATGCGACATGTTGCCCAAATGTTGACTCACAAGGGAACGGTCGGGAGTGTCCCTCACCGATTTGGATGCGCTTTGGATATGTTGTAGAGCATCAAAAAATATTAGACACGTATTTTTTTTAGCTGCGTATCTCGACGTTTAGGGGTTGAAACAACCCCTCGAAAATAACGGATTTTATAATTTTTAGCAAATATCTTCGAAAATATAAGGCGTATGAAAAAGAGTTCTATACAAAAGGTTTATGGTTTTTTGTGCTCTCTACAATGGCGTAATCAGATTTTTCAAATTTGTCAAATTTTTTAATTTAACCCCACCCCCATCTATTATTTTTGCCAAATATAACAATTTTTCCAACGCAAAAATTTCAGAGCGTCGAATGCCAAATACATCCATGTATATTTTATTATGTAACCATAATTCGATTTTTGGCAAGGCGAGATGATATGTGGTATAGGCGTCGCACTGTAGGTAGGTGTTGCGTTATTTCTGTTCAGTTGCGCCATACGCTTAAAAATTTCCATTTGTGCATATTTTCTCATACTACAATATATACTATATACTACGCTATAAAAGGATTCCCCCGTTAACCTCGGCGGGGGAGCAGGTGGAAAGTTTGAAGAGGTGGAAATAGGGTCGAAAACAGAGATGTGTGGAAGGGTGGAGGTGCAGGATTGAAGGAGGGTGCGAAGGAAGTTGAGAGGAGGCGGTGGGATTGGATGTGAGAATAGAATCGAGGTGAAGCGGCCAGAAATTGAGGGAGATGGGGAGAGTTGACAGTGAGTTTAGGATTACGAAGAGGAATGAGAAGGAGGACGCAGCGAGGGGGAAGGTAGGAGGGGTGCAGAGTGAGTTGAGGTGTTGAGTGCAGAAGGAACGGGTACTCGAGCGAGCGGGAGCGAGGAATCGATCGTGAGATCGATCGAGTCGGCATGCGAGAGGGGTGATATACCGATGGACGGCGGATGTGAGAAAAGCGAGGGTAGTAGCGAGTTGGCTCGATCGATCGATTGAATTATCGAGCGGATCGAACGGATCGAGTGATAGAAAAGTGCGTACCGGTATGGTAAGAAAGAGACAGAGAGAGTGGCAGAGGTTAGCAAGAAAGTAGAAAATCGATCGTGAGATCGATCGAGTCGGCATGCGAGAGAGGTGATACCGACGGACGGCGGATGTGAGAAGTGAGGATAGCGAGCTGGCTCGTTCGATCGATGAATGATCGAGCGGATCGAGCGTCAGAGAGATGCGTTCCGGTATGATAAGAAAGAGGCAGAGAGAATGGCAGAGGAGGTTAGCAAGAAAGTAGAAAGAGGAAAGGAGAGGCGACAGAAAGGGTAATGTAAGTAAGGCAAAAAGGTAGTAGCAAGACGAGCAGGGGAGAAGGAGGGAGGAAGCGTCGAGCGGTGTGAGCTGATTGTGAGAGGTATAGATTGGCCGCCGCGGGGCAGGAGGTGCGAATAAGAGAGCTGAGGAAGAGAGGAGACAAGCGCGTGAGGGTGAAGATGTTTCTAGCTGATAGGGTGAGAGGGACGGTGGCGAAGAAAAGGAAAGGCAAAGAGAGAGGAGGACACAGGGAGAGAAAGAAGCTGACAATGGAATCGGTGGTGAAGGTGGTGTTGTGAAGAAAGGTGATATGGGGCTAGGGGAAGAGAAGAAAGATGCAGAGAAGTATACGGGGCGGGTGGGTTAAGAAGAGAGCAGGGATGAGAATCTAATAATTTATTAGTTACAGAAGGAGACGAAGGCAAAGAGACGGAAGGGCAGCAGAGATAAGGATATATGAATATGAGTTACAGCGAGGACCTAACGATGGAAGAGAGGAAAATGAGGTGGAGGATCGTGGACGGAGCGGTGAGGTGGAGAATGAAAGGGTAGAGGACGAGGAAGGGAGGGAGGGTACGAGACTGTAAAAGGCCCATATGGCCAGGCCGGGGTAGGAAAGATGCTAAAAGTTTGTACGGGAGGTTGGGTACGTCCCTGAAAAGATGCTGTAAAAATTTGTACAGGGTTGGGTACGTCCCTACAAAACGCCCTTTTAGAACCCTTGAGGTAATAAAGTATCCTATCTATCTACTACGACATAATATGCGATGAAGGTTCAAGCAGAGGAAAAGATATCACGTCATCCGAAGTTCAAATGGCGTGTGCGCAAAACAGGGGGCGGGAAGATCCCCTCTCACATACCCCATTGCACGCCGGTGCTCCGGCAAGAGGAGAGGGGATAACCCCCCCTTTCATCCGGCTCAGGACGTGGTCCTGGATCGGGTGGAGGGGAGGCCAGCACTAGGGGATTGCGCGCCAGGGTCGTGGACCCATGGTTCCCCGAGTGCGGAGGGTCGCCTGGGCCGCTCGAACATATTCCGAGGTCGGAGTCAGGCGACCTGGGTGGGAGACCCGTCGGGCCGCTCGGACATTTTCCGAGGTCGGGGCCGGCGGGTCTAGCTTCCGGTTGCGTGTGCCGGAAGCACGCGGATTCCCTCAAGGGTCGGGGGCGGTTCCTGGGAATCTCCTGGGGGGCGCTCTCGACACGGGCATGGCAAACCCGGGGTACCCGAGCTCGGGCAGGCTGGGCTCGTTAGTCTTGGTAGACCACCAGCCTAGGGGAAGGCCACCCCGAAATCAAACCATCTATTGAAGTTTATGGGATATGGACACTATTAATAAGATAGACTTACCATTTCAGGGCGATCGGACGCCCAGGGACCGGCGTGAGGGAAGTACCGTCTCGGCTTCCCTCGCGTCGTCATCGAACGACGGGCTAACCTCTGGGTTGGGGGCGAGCCCAGGGGCAGAACCTGCGATCGCTCAGGTCGGCGTGGACTCCAACACATCGGGAACATCCGAAGAGAGGAATAAGGAGAAACCCTCTGGCAAGGTTAAACCAACCGCCTTGGGTCCTAAAAGAGTGAGGGAGAAAAGTCTCTCCCGCATATCAAGGGATGAGTCCCTCAAGTTGGGGAACATCACTGAACTCGGCGAAGGGGAGGACCTAGCCTTCACCTCTCCTGCTGATAACAGGATGGAGAACGCACTTAGGTTGTGACCGGACGATAGGTTTTGGGACTGTTATTGTTGATATTATTGTTCCCTTTCACGGTCGCCACTCGGTTTGACCTATGTTCACCGAGAAGGTAAGTATCTATCTCCCTAATGTGTCAATATATACTAATTTCCCTTTATTTTCAGGTTCCCGTCGCCGCTGGATCATCCCCGTCGCTCTCCGCTGGATCATCGCTTGTTGCTGCCTACCAGGATCAACGAGGGACTCTGCCGGATAATCGCCGTTGGACAGGTAAGTTAAAGGTAAGTAAATTGACAATCATTTGATTATTTATGACAATGCTGAATTATTTATTCTTGTTTCTCATCAAATGCCGTTATATGTTCACAATCTGTCAGTAGACTGACACGCTGGTATCGCCGCTGGGGTATGTTTACGAATTCGCCGCTAAATTATTAAATCCCGGTAATTTTCGACGGATGCCGCTTATTTGCATCGAATGGAACTGGCATATGTGGTTTTCCACTTCTCCCATCGGCTTTGGGACGATTTCACAAAAAATCCTTATTTCCGTATAAATCCCGAAAATTCCTCGCGGTGTCATCTCTCCACCTTCCAGTGGTTCGGCATTCACGGGCATATACCCGGATCAAGCCTCTGCGTACAAGTTGTCTGACTCACGGGACCTTCGGTGACGCTGTCATGAAAAAGTCCGTAATTCCGTAAAATTCCGGAAAATTATGCGTAATGCCGTTTATTCATGTCGCACTGATGCGGCATTCATGACAATTAATTCACTAAGGGTCTCCGTTCACAAGATGGCCGACACCTCTCGCTGCGGCTATGTTCACGCGAAGGATTCCGAAATCACCCGAATTTCCGGAAAATTTGTGCAAATGCCGTTCAACTGTCTCCCACCGAGTGGGCATTCACCGTTATTTATTTAACAATATGCGTGGTTCACGATATCCTCGACCCTCACGCGGTGATCACGTGATAGCGCGTGATTTTGGTTTCCTTTGATGTTGCACTATTAATTCGCGCACTGCCGATCGCCGTTGTTGACAAGGCAATCGCATTTATTGCCTGCGTCGCAAAATCCATACACAACACGCACAACACGAATTTCGCAGGGCACAGGCGCCCTTCGCGTCGCACGACGCACGAGACATTTACGGGGACCACAGTCCCTCCTCGTTATCTCACACGAGCGAATTACGCGTTTCCGCGGGCGTTGCCGTTGTTTACGGATGACCGGGTATCGTCTACGCGCTCGACTTAGATCGCGATACGCAAAGTACGCGACGGCGAGATACTTATACGCGCGACATATCATACCTCTCGGACGATCCACGACAGACTGCCTCGAGCGGCGGGTCGCCCTCGGCCTCCCCACCATTGCGCTCTACCCCCACTCTGCGGGCCTACTACGCCGCAGTGCCTGTTCGTACCGGCTTTCTCTTTCTCCCACCACGTGGTTTCCCCGTGCGAACGTTCTAGACCGTTCCCGTGGAAAATTCCACGTGTTTCGCGTTTCCGGAGGTGCGCCCTCCTGGCACCGCTGCACCAGGTTTTCACAATTTTACCTAATTGACCGCCGACGGCGCCGACCCGCGCGCACGATTCGCCATACGTTGTGGACAACCCTCCCGGGTGACCTCCCCGTGGAGGACGTCCGGGTGACCCGCGACATGGCCGCCGTTGACGCCGACCCCCGATGCCGACTCTCCGCCTCTCACTCGGCCCCTTAGCGCGCTCGGTTCCTGTGGCGGACCCCCAGGTACCGAGATTCCCGGCGGCTGGCCATCTCGCGTTCCCGCGGTCGGAGCTCGACGCCGACCCGATATGCCTGTGTACCAGGTCCCGCTAAGTGCGCACTCATCATAAATTCTCGAGTCCGACCCGTGGTTACCGATTTCCCGAACCACCGGTCGGATCGCCACGCCGATCGCATATGCCTGCTCTGGGGGACCCTCGCTGTCGGCACATGCCCCTGTTTTTCGCGCAACGCCGTCCGTTTGAGATTTTGCAAATCTCCCGAACTATCGCTCGTATCGCCACGCCGATCGCGTATGCCTGCTCTGGGGGGGCCCTTGCTGTTGGCACATGCCCCTAATTTTCGCGCAAAGCCGTCCGCTTGCGATTTTGGCAATCTCCCGAATTACCGGCCGTATCGCAATGCCAATTGCATATGCCCACTCTAGGGGGCTCTCGCATCTGGCATCAGCCCCTATTTATCGGAAAACTTCGCCCGCTTGCGAAATTCCGAACGCCGGTTCTGCTCGTCTCGCGGACCATCTCGGACCGCTTCTCGCGTCGCGCCTGCGCGGCATCTCCCCGCGAAACTGAAGATTACGTGTGGCTCCTGCGCTAAAGAGCTCGGTCGTTATGCGCGTCAACAACAAAACAAAATTTAACCTAGAGCCAAAGAAAATGAACGACCGGCCGATATAATGACTTAAGCCTACTGGGGTTCGCGTGCCCCGGGAACAACTTATCGCTAACTTAGTATCTAACCGCGCCGGATGGTGGGGAAGCGCTCTTCCCTCATCTCACCCTCGGAACGCTATATATACACTCCGGGGTCGCGGGCTCGCTCACGGCCCCTCCATCTGCGACTCCGGGTTGCTGGATGGGCTCCGAAAAGAGACCGTCGAGCGCTCGTCCTCGTCCGGAACACCCCTCTTTCCGTCCGTCTGTCCGGCCGGTGATGGTGTCCCCTCCGTCGATCTCGCCGCCGACAAACGCGATTGTAGCTCTACAATCATTGCCTCGAGTACGGCAATCCCCGGCGACGTTTCTCCACCCGCGGTCGGCAACGCGACATCGACCGTCGGTATCGGCGCGCCCGTCTCCATCTCGCTCGGCACCCGCTCGGCTGCGTGCGCCTGCTCCACGCTCGCGACGGTTTCCGCGTGCGCGTGCGGTTGCCCCGCTGCGTCGACCGTCGCCTCGGTCGGCAATGCTTGGACTGTCGGTACGTCCCCGGTCGCGCCGCCGCTCGCGGCCGCGATGTCCGGACCTACCGTGCCGGGCGGACGCTCCGGCGTCCCCGGCTGGCTGGCTCGTCCCGTCGGCTCCGGACGGTCCGTCAGTTGCCGCACGATCTCCGCCGACAGCCTCCGCAGCTGGACCTTCGGCAGCTTCGCGCCTAATTGACGGGCAGACAATGCGTGCGGTCGCAAGGTTGCTCCACGAAACCCAACAAGTGATCGTAGGAGGGGAGCCCGTATTTTCCAGTCTAAGAGACAGGTCATCGTCTACCTCGACGCAAAGGTCCAGTATGTTGGACTCGATAGTCATCCCTGATGACGACGAGGACGACATCGAGATGGGTGAGGTTGAAACCCAGAATACGCGAATATGCGATCTCGGACTCAAAAAGCGCAAATGCGAAAGACAGGCGCAGGAGGATGAGAAGAGGAGGATAAGGGAAATGACAGACCCCACGATACCTCCCACTCTATCCAAAAGCCACGTAAATTTCTTCTGTTTCCCAGAAACGCCTGAGGAGATCATGAAGATCCTCAGTTACTGAAACATGATAACCCTTGACATTAGGGTTGAGTGTTCTAAGACTCGTGGATCCGGAAACAATCCATCCTATTCGTGTGGACTGAGCAATAGGAGTGTTGGGTTCTCCTTTTACAATTCCTTTCTCTATTATTTTACTATATACATCGGCCCCGATTATTAAATCGATCGATCCCGGTTTATGGAATTCAGGATCGGCTAACTCTAAATTTTTCAAGTGAGACCAACTAAGTTTGTTGCGTATCATGTGTATGAATCGCTTGAACTCCCGCGATCCGCAATTCTCTAGTGGTGACCCAGTGCGCTGCGATCTTTAATCAGCCAATCTCGTGCGCGTCCCTACTATCGCTCGACCAATCGCGTGCGGTCTCCGTACCTCTCTCCGCTAACGAGTGCGTGCCAGATCAGTAACGGTCTGTGTTCCGACGTGTGACGAGCACAGCCCCCTCGACGGGTAAAAAATAACCTATTGTAATTTGCATTGCCGAGCAAAGATTGTAAGTTCGGTAGTGGTGCTAGCGATGAAAGGTGCAATAAACTATAATTAAAATCAAAGACAGGTTGTCTTGACCACGCCGTTCCCGAGGACTACGCCGGTGAACACGCGCGGAGGGCGATCTAGCCTACAGAACTTCTCTCGGACAACAAGCCCGCAGGAGAAGATTAATTTGGCGAACAATGTTCCGTAGCAAAGTCCACAGCTAGTGCAACTTTGTCAACCCATTGAACTTTGATGCACAATAGTAGCCAACAAAATCTGCGAAATACGTAAGTTATACACTGAATATCAATTAAATATTGAATTGAATGAAGATATGTATACTTACCGTATATCTATCATTGTATCTTCGTTTTCAAATTCATATTGCTCTAATAGTTTTTTTAATGTTATTTTGTGCAATTTTCTGTGATCAAGATGCTGAAAGAACATTAATTTCACAATATCTATATTTTCACTTATATCAGGTACTGTTCTAGAAGTGGACTCATTCCACGTTGTCCACTTTTCTGCCAATTGGATACTTTTTGTCTCCCAGATCGATTTTGTTTTGGAGAGACTTTGTATATTGTATTTGTCATTGAAGAACCACTCTTTCCATCTCACGTCATTTAACATCTGAAAACAACATAAAATATATGAATATATGAATATATGCAATCAAACAAAGGGAAACGCCGTAATCGGTCAGGACTGGATCTTGCTTGTCCGAATAATATATATAAATTCTTGAGTGACTTTCTACGTACACTCTTTGCCATGACCGATTACGGCGTTTCCCTTTGTTTGATTGTATATATCTTACACGGTCGTATAATTCTCATACTTATGAATATATGAATATGATGAAACTGTGGTAATAGAGTACACATTTAGAAAAGATGTTACAAAAGATGTTACCTCCTTTTTGTGAGGAAAATATCGATACAAGTAATTTATAAATTCTTGAGTGTTTATACTGTCGTGCTCATATTTTAAAAAATATGATTTTAAATATAGCTCGAATTCGGAGGGTCCTCCTAAAAGTTTTTCTAGATAGAATAATAGCATTGTGCCTCGTTCTTCAGGCACCTTTTTAATACTGACATGAGGTGAATCAGCTGCCGACAATTTAGGTTTTAGGCAATCTAGCAAGCATGTTTTAACCTGAAATAAAATTTCAAAAAATAATTAGTAAGAATGATCATCAGATATAATCGCAGTTAATAACTCACCTTATAATTAAATGTAATTAAATTATTTCTTTCCATAAACATGCTTACATCTTCTATGCCATAATCATACCAAATTTTACTAATAATTTTCTGGAAAATAAAGTAGTTGAAACTCATATTTAACCAGACATGCTCATAATTTGAACACGTAACTAAATTTCCTGCCCAGCTTAGTGCAATTTTTGAGGCAATTTTCATGGTCCAAGATAGATCGCCGCTTAGATAGGTCGGCGAAATAAATGCCACGCATGGACATTTTATATTGAAATGGGCGATACTTGGTGGAAGCACGCATATATCGAATCTACTTAAATATATCATTCCAAATATAATATAAAAAAACAAAAAAATAACAATAAATATAAGAGGGAAAATTGATTATTCAAAAATGTATTTATTAAATTTATTTGATATTTTACCCCAAACATAAGATCCACACAATTGTTCCCCTGTTTTTAACATAATTTCAACATAATTTAACATTTGGTCCTTCGAGCCGGATATCCGGCAAAATCACGCCTTCCTTTTCGTCGCCGCCACACAAGGGCTCGCTATAGCCCGCCCGTCGAAACCGGGTTGCATCGAACATTCGATGCAATCCCGTCAAAGCCGTCGTCATTACGGCACATATTTTCATCTACGTTCGAGCTCTGATGCGCCAGGACGTTGACACCAGACAACCAAGGGGTCATTGACAGAGCCTATTCGGGCGCATCGCCGCTGATCATCCCGCCACACAGCAAAAAACCGCCAGGCAACGGGCATCGGCAGCCATCTTCCCGCCATCTTCCCGCTACACAACGAGAAATCGCGCGGGAACGGACTTTGGCAGCCATCTTCCCGCCATCTTCCCGCCAACGAGGAATCGCGCGGGAACGGACATTGGCAGCCATACTGCGTCGTCTGCAGCGACCAATAGCCTGCCACGGGTACCGGCAGTCACGTCACGTCGTCTCCTGCTCATCTTCCGTTGCGACTCGCCAACGCTCTCCGCATTATTGTTAAGGTAAAGAAAATTGTTTAGCGCTACTCGACCAGAAAGCCTCACTTTACGATGGCTACCGAAGCCGAGCCCAACTTTCTTAAAAAAGTACGCCGTGCGACAGTCAAGTCGGCATGTACGCGCATAAAAAGTTACGTCGATTCGATTCGCGACATTACGCCAGCGATAATATCTCAAGTTGAGGAGCGCAAGGATAAATTAGAGCGTCACTGGGACGAATATAACGATATACAATTAAAACTAGAAATGCTCGATGAGGCCGAGGCTAATGACAGGGGCAATTTCGAAGCGGCGTATTATGATTTATCGGCCAAAATGCGGGATTTATTAAGAGATTCGTCTGCCTCACCTTTCGTCACGGCGCACTCGCCGGGGCCGTCGACAAACAATTCCGGAGTATCGGTGCCCTTCGACAATGTTCGATTACCTAAACTCGATTTACCAAAATTTTCTGGAAAATACGACGAATGGTTTCATTTTCATGATTCATTTACCGCGATTATACACGCGAACGTGTCACTCAGCAACATACACAAGCTGCAATATTTGAGAGCCGCGGTCTCGGGCGATGCAAGTGCGGTGATAGGTTCACTGGAAATGTCGGACGCTAATTACGCGGTTGCGTGGAACCTTCTCAAAGAAAGATACGACAACAAAAGGGTTATAGTACAAACTCACATAAGGTCAATCGTCGACCTGCCTGTAATGATCAGGGAGAACGCAACGGAGTTGCGGCAAATCGCGGATGGCGCCGCTCGCCATGTGCATGCCTTAACGGCTTTAAAACGCCCGACCGACGCGTGGGACGATCTCTTGGTTTATATACTCAGTTCCAAGCTAGACACAAATACAGCACGGGAATGGCAGTCGTCTTTAGAGGGCGTAGAATTACCATCATTAAAGCAGTTTTTCGACTTTCTAACACACAGATGCCGCGTCCTCGAGGCTACTTGTAAATTATCCGGTGCCAGCTCGCGTTCTCAGCCACCTACCAAGCAAAAGGCGTCATGCAATAGTGCACTCAATGCGAAGTGCGAATATTGTCAGGGCGCGCACTTTATTTATCGATGCCCGCAATTTTTGGCTCTTTCTATTCCTAAACGGATAGCCGAAGTTCGTGCTCGTAAAATATGTTTGAATTGCCTACGGTCGACAGCTCACACTTCGAATAAATGCATGGCGGGGGGTTGCAAGACCTGCACTCGTAAACATAATACCTTGCTGCACTTGCAGACCACGGTGTCCGAACAAGCAGAGTCAAGCAATAATGAAAAAATCGATAAGGGCCCACCGGGGCCAGCTGCTCCGGACGCGGTGATCTCTCACTCATCAAGCGTATCGAACGGCAACTCCGTACTGTTATCAACCGCCGTGGCTCTCGTTTGTGCCGCAGACGGATCCCAAAGGCCTTGTCGCGTTCTATTAGATTCGGGATCACAAGTTAACCTAATTTCGGAGTGTCTCAATAACTTACGCTTGACCCCGCGTTCCGTGAACATGTCCATTTCCGGCGTAAATGGTACAGCTACGCGCTCCACCGAGGCAGTTCACGTAAAACTACAGTCGCGATTGAATGCGTTTTCCGTTACCCTCGATTGCATAGTTGCCGATCGCGTAACCGACAGCATTCCCGCATTCAACATGCGGAAATCGTGATTTAATTTACCACGAAACATAGAATTGGCCGATCCTAATTTTAACGTCTCGACGGATATTGACATTCTCGTCGGCGCGGAAGTTTTTTGGAGTTTCATATGCGTGGGACAAATCAAGGCCTCAGTCAACCATCCAACGCTACAAAAGACGAGGTTCGGTTGGATCCTGGGTGGTCGTACGGGCACTCGCGTCGCGCAAAATCATAGGGCAGTGGTTCTTCTTACTACCGTAAGCAACGCCGAGTTGCATGATCAGCTCCAACGATTTTGGCGAATGGATGAATTTTCCAACAATCCTAATAATTATACCGTTGAGGAACAAGCCTGCCAGAGGCACTTTCTGAATACTGTGCGTCGCGATCCGCAGGGCAGATACGTCGTTAAATTGCCTTTAAAGGAAGGTGGGATCGACAGGCTCGGATATTCGAGAAATATTGCATTGAATCGTTTTCGCGCGTTGGAAAAACGTTTTGACCGCGACCCTGCCTTAAGAGCACTCTACTCCGAATTCATGGAGGAGTACATCGCGCTAGGGCACATGAAGCTAATAAACGAGCAATCGCCTGATGAAACGGGTGTCTATTATATACCTCACTATTGTGTTTTTAAAGAAACGGCTGAAGGCCCCAAAATACGCGTAGTTTTTAATGCCTCATGCAAAACTGATACCGGATTGTCCCTGAACGATATCATGTTTGTCGGGCCGGTTGTTCAGCAAGATCTCGCATCCATACTTTTGCGTTTTTGCATTCACAAATTCGTACTAGTGGCCGACATAACAAAAATGTATCGCCAAGTACGACTACATCCCTCTCAAACGCGATTGCACAGAATCTTCTGGCGTAAAGACAACAACTCTAAGATCGAAGTATATGAATCAATGGTCGTCACTTACGGAACCGCGGCGGCCGCCTTCGTGGCCACAAATACGATAAAGCATCACGCAGAACAACGTGCGCCAGAATATCCTCTCGGTTCACTATGCGTCAAGCGAGATTTTTACGTTGATGACATGCTCACAGGCGCCGATTCGATTACCCACGCGCTCGCGATTCGCGATCAGACTATACAATTGCTCAGGGAAGGATCGTTTGAACTCAGCAAGTGGGGATCTAATTGCCCCGCACTGCTATCGGGTGTAAGCTGTCGCGGCGAAAGGATTGTATCACTCGACAAGGAAAATGATGTTCGTATTTTGGGAATTCTCTGGGATCAAAATGGCGATTTCTTCCGATACTCATATGAATCTAGCCTAGATTCTGGTCCAGTGACCATTCAATATTGTCCGAGGTCTCTCGATTGTTCGACCCGCTAGGATTGTTGGGCCCCACCATCGTAGTTGCGAAGCTCGTATTACAGGATCTTTGGCAGTCGGGTCTTGATTGGGACGAATCAGTGCCTCAGGATGCGCATACCAAATGGATGCAGTTTAAGCTACAGTTACCTAATATTAAACAACTACGGATTCCTCGCTGCGTCAGGGGTTGTGCTGACCGGCAGGATATTGAGATACATGGATTTTCCGACGCCAGCCAGCGCGCTTACGGCGCCTGTGTATACGTTCGCGTTAAAGTAGAACAAAATGAATACAAGTCTTTCTTGCTTTGCTCCAAGTCTCGCGTTGCTCCGCTCAAGTACGTGACACTTGCCCGTCTAGAATTATTGGCAGCGTTATTGTTCGCCCAATCAGTCGATAAGGTCAAGGCATCATTCAACCGTTTAAATCTAACTATTACATTATGGTCGGATTCCACCATATCCTTAAATTGGATTTCCTTTCCGTCGCGCAAATGGACTACTTTCGTGGCGAACCGTGTCGGAGAGATACAAAGACTAACCGAACCACATCAATGGCGACACGTTGCGTTCCATGACAATCCGGCAGATGTGTTATCACGAGGGCTGCTGCCTAACGAGCTAATACACTCGCACATATGGTGGCACGGCCCTCCGTTCCTACAACTACCCGACCACCAATGGCCCAGCAGTAAATTTGACCTGCTTGACGAGATCCCTGAACAAAGAAAAATTTGCGCCATTGCTGTACCCTACTATACCAGTGTTATCGACTACCTGTTTATCAAATTTTCCAATCTAAACAAAATTTGTCGCATCATTGCTTATTGCCTTAGAGTCTCAGTTCCGCGGAGTTCTAAACCGTCAACCGATGACGTATCGCCCAAAGAAATGACTCATGCGTTAAACACCATCTGTAAAGTCGTCCAAAAACAATTATTCGCAAATGAATATGATTCTTTAGCTAATCATCGCGACATTAGCAAAACTAGCAACCTTCTCTCCCTTTCCCCTTTCATGGACGCAGACCGATTAATCCGAGTAGGCGGCAGATTGAAAAATTCCACCCTCGACTTCGACGCCTGCCATCCGATAGTGCTGCCGCGAAATCACGAGTTGTCTAAACGTATAATTGAACTAGAACACATGCGCAATATGCATTCGGGCTTGCAGGCCACTATGGCAGCGGTAAGGCAACGATTTTTGGCCCCTCTCGTTGAGGTCTGCCACGCGGAAGATGATCGCCAATTGTGTGCCGTGCTTTAGGGTGAAGCCTATCTCTTCTGAGGCATTGATGGGTTCTTTGCCCGAGAGTCGCGTTACGGTATCACGGCCATTCACGCATTGCGGAGTTGATTACGCCGGTCCAGTAATACTACGGGAGGGTAAGCGTCGCAATTCGCGAAACCATAAGGCGTACATTTCCGTTTTCGTGTGCTTCGCTACCAAGGCGGTCCACTTGGAACTTGTTAGTGATCTTACCACCGATGCATTCATCGCTGCTCTCAAAAGGCTTATTTTGCGTAGAGGCAAGCCAGAACGTATCTACTCCGATAACGCGACTAATTTCGTTGGTGCACAAAGGCAAATAAAGGAGTTATATGATTTCCTCAAGGCCGACGGTACACGAGTCCCCATAGAGCATTTCTTGCGCGAACAAAAAACTGAGTGGAGCTTTATTCCTCCCAATGCCCCGCATTTCGGCGGTTTATGGGAGGCTGCGGTTAAATCCGTCAAATTCCACCTCGCACGCATAGTGGGTAGCTCGCATTTAACTTTCGAGGAGATGCAAACTGTTTTATGCGAAATTGAAGCAATTTTGAATTCGCGTCCTATCACACCACTAAGTTCGGACCCTAATGACATGAATTACTTAAGTCCGGGGCACTTTCTGGTCGGGGCACCGTTGAATAGTTTTCCTACCTCGGATTTAAATGATTTAAATGTAAACAAATTATTGCGTTGGCAAGTAATTGAGCAAATGCGTCAGCACTTTTGGCGCAGGTGGAGTCACGAGTATCTCAACACCCTGCAGCAGAGGAACAAGTGGAAGACGACCAAGGGCGAGCAGCTGAAGACTGGGCAACTAGTCATAATAAAACAGCAAGCAACAGCACCCCTGCAATGGCCCATTGGACGAGTTCAGGAGATACACATTGGATCCGACGGCGTGGCGCGCTCGGCCACCGTCAAGACGAGCAAGGGCTCCTATGTTAGGCCTCTTGCTAAACTGGCAATATTACCCGCGTAACCACCAAGTTTTCACTTTCTCTTATTTTGGTTGTAATTTACTTTACCGACTTATGTTCACGCATTTTTCCTTTTTGTTTTTAATTAGCCTCTTATTTTTAAGTGTCGCGCATTAATTCATTTCAGTATATTGCGTTTAGATGTAAGGATTGCATAACCGTCAGTACAAATCGATTAGTCATTTATTTTAAGCTCGCGCGAAACCAGATCCAACACACCTTCTCAACCCGTATTGACATTTGTTTCAACGTTATGTACGTCTAGCATATTACGTTGAAGGCGAGCCCTTCAAGGGGGGCGGCGTTGTTGCGTATCATGTGTATGAATCGCTTGAACTCCCGCGATCCGCAATTCTCTAGTGGTGACCCAGTGCGCTGCAATCTTTAATCAGCCAATCTCGTGCGCGTCCCTACTATCGCTCGACCAATCGCGTGCGGTCTCCGTACCTCTCTCCGCTAACGAGTGCGTGCCAGATCAGTAGCGGTCTGTGTTCCGACGTGTGACGAGCACAGCCCCCTCGACGGGTAAAAAATAACCTATTGTAATTTGCATTGCCGAGCAAAGATTGTAAGTTCGGTAGTGGTGCTAGCGATGAAAGGTGCAATAAACTATAATTAAAATCAAAGACACGTTGTCTTGACCACGCCGTTCCCGAGGACTACGCCGGTGAACACGCGCGGAGGGCGATCTAGCCTACAGAACTTCTCTCGGACAACAAGCCCGCAGGAGAAGATTTAACAAAGTTTGTTATGCGATGAAGAAGGAATGGAGGAAGTCAATTTAGGCAAGATATATGCTTGTATAGATACTACGAATTCTGATGGAAAGTGTGGCTGAAGCAAAAAGGAGGTTATTCCTTTGGTTTTATTGGATTTCTGCGCACCAATACCTGTTAGCGAAACAGCCGAATGAATTCTGGGTAGATTTAGTTGTTGAACAACTCTTTCTGTTATAATAGAAACCTCTGATCCTTGATCTACAAGAGCTCGCAATATTCTTGAATGTCCTATTCGAGGTCCCGGCGGATCGCGGCCGCAGCGCGGAGCTCGGATCGTTCGCGGGGGACTAGATCGCTTTGTCGGGTCGTTGAACCAAGGGGTTCTACCCGGGGATACCCGCGATCAAGGTATTCGCGATGGGCCGGCCTTCTACCAAACCGTTTTTGCTATATGGATCCTCACGCGTCTATTAGAGTTATGCGGTTCTTCACGATGATCCAACAGGTAACGTTCGAAAGCTTCCTCTATAGGGGAACACACTCGTACGTGGGGCGATAGTCATCAATGATTTTGAACACGCGGAACACTTATGTAAATCGGTGCTTGAACCGTATTGAATGAAATGCTTGAGCACCCCCTTAAATTCCTGCCGTACCGATCGGTATTCTCCAAAACGGCAATCCTCGCAGATAACGGCACCGGTGGTTTTATTGCGGAAAAGGAACGAGTATACGCAAATTCCGGTCATGAGCCATGTTTTAAGTGGGGTAGGAGCAGGAATTACGCCTATCGGTCGGCGGGTAACCGGAAGTTTAGGACACATTCGCGATTGCGTCGGTCAAGATGTACGCTTTCTTAGTGGGCGTTGATTTGGGAAATAGAGACGATGGTTGGCTCAGGTTCGAGAAAGTGTCGCTCGCCGTTGTTCTCGATGGCGTTAGTAATATCGTGAATTATGTACCTACACGTGGAACAACCTAGCGGTCCCTGTAATTCGCCGATTACCACGTCGCACGAATCGCACTCCTCGACTTGATATTGAAATCCTATGTGCAAATAGTGTCTGAAGATAAGGTCGTATTCGGATCTTCGCTGAGTCGGTAAGTCGCGGAAACACTCTTCGCACAAGTAGCGCTGACTAACACGATGGCGGCGGCACGTGGTAAAGACGCAAATGGCGCGACCTAACCAGCTAGAGTACACACGACGTTGTGTAACTGACATCCAAGAGGGGCCAGTCATGCCGTCGGAGGTCGGTAAAAAGGGAACAAACATTTACCATCGGCGGTCGGTAAAGAAACAATATTTACCATCAACGGTCGTAAAACACGTACCTCAGCGGGTCGGTAAAAAGAAGAACAAATATTTACCATCGGCGGTCGGTAAAGAACCATCGGTCGATAAAGAAACACGTACATCAGCGGGTCGAGAAAGAAACAAACATGTACCATCAGTGGTCGGTAAGAAACAATATTTACCATCAACGGTCGGTAAAGAAACAGCGGTCGATAAAGAAACAAACACTTACCTTGTGGGGGTTAATCGATCTCTAGGGGGTGACTTGCAGTTCCCCAGTGCTCTGGGGTCGCGGCTCCGTAGTGCTGGTGCAAAATCTCAGCGCGTCTCTGTGCGTACCGGGCGCGGCGGGGATCGTCCTTCCTGATGGAATTGATCCACCTCCAAGACGGAATAGACGGTAATTCGGTTTCTCTGATCGGAGTGAGGCGATAGTCAGAAACGACGCACCATAAACGCTCGCGATTCTCTTGTTATGAAAATGGCGCGCACACGTTCGATGGTTACAATCCTCGGTTTCGGTTCCGCTTTGCACGCGGACTTCGCGGCGAAGTAATTCTCGTATTCTGTGTCCCCGGTGTAGTCGAGTTCAGTACCCAGAACAGGGGAGTAAGGGAGTTCGAAAAGGAAGCGTTTTAATCTGCGACTGCGGTGTTTTAATCCGCCCTTCCGCGTCTTAGTCATTTATTAGTGATAGTGTATATATATACGTGGTTGATTCCCGTTGCTGTGGTGATTCGACGTGCCGCTCGTACAGCACTGTCTATCTCCAGATTTTAGCAACTGAAAGCGTGCCGCTCGTACAGCACTGCCTCGTGTGCAGACTTCAACAACCGAAAGCGTGCCGCTCGTACAGCACTGCCTCGTGTGCAGAAGTGAACAAGGGGAAGACCAGTAACACAGACGCTTAGGCGTCGTTTCTTTACAAGGTGATATTCGCCAGGGATGTAGGATGAGAGCAAGGATATTGAATAAATGCAAAGACTATAGGTATGTAGGTAAAACGATAGTATATTACTAAAGTCTTATACAATGGCAATGTTGGTTACAATTTACTAATATTAATAGCGAAGTACGGTTATAACGAAGTAATCTTAAACTGAATGTGCTTATTGAATATCGAAAGATTATTCTGAAATCAGAGGATGTAGGAGGATATAGGAGTCGTATGGAAATAGAAGTTTCGAGTACTGAGGCTCACCCTGAGTCGTAGGTGATGACACGTCCAAAGAACTGAGACAACTGAGAGCGTCCCTTGGGAAGCTCGTCCTTTTATCCCTGTGTGTCAGGAGCGGGGGTGGTCGAAAGGAAGGGTTAAGGAAAATGAGTGGAAGGTTTGCGTTGGTGTTGCGTCATCGGCTTTGTTTTCTGATTTCTCTTTCGGGTAGTTTTATGATGTATGACTCATAGGTTTAGGGAAAGTTTTTCCGGGAGGCTCTGGAAGGATCTGGAAGGGTCGAGAAGGGTCCGGATGTTTACGAGTTGTCCGAGGAAGGGTTCGCTACGGGTGGTCGGAAGGGTTGAGGATGTGTCTTCGAAAGTTCTCGAAGCGTCGAGATTATTTAAAAGCTTCGTAATTGTTATACGTATGTCTACCGCTAGTGGTTAGTTATTCTTAGTTAAACTTAAGGTGTGTTGCGCGAGCTTATACTTAGTGCTTATGTGCTACGTGGGAATGTTGTTATTAGTGGTATGGGGTTCGGCCGTTGGTAGGGTCAGTTGATGGTAAGTTCGGCGGTCGGTAAGTTGACCGACTGCGGTTAAGTTCGACTGTAGGTAGATGAATTGTTGTGGGTATGGTCGACGGTCGGTAAGTTCGACTGTCGGTAAGTGAAATTGTTGTTGGTAAGTTTGACTGTCGGTAAGTTCGACTGTCGGTAAAATTGTTGTTGGTAAGTTCGACTGTCGGTAAGTTCGACTGTCGGTAAGTGAAATTGTTGTTGGTAAGTTGTTCGACTGTCGGTAAATTGTTGTTGGTAAGTTCGACTGTCGGTAAGTTCGACTGTCGGTAAGTGAAATTGTTGTGGAGTCGTGTAGTTAAGGGTTTTTCGAATTTGTTCGGTTTTTTGTGGTGGGGCGGATGTAACACTATCGAGGAAAAAACCACTACCTTTGCAGTAGCTAGCAAGATGGAAGATCCTATCAATTTTTCACGATGAGAATGCAAGACCTTTGCCGTTGATCTTGCCGACTCTTCAGTCGCTTCCGATTTCTCCTCTTTATTTTCCTTATCCTTTGATTGCGAAGCATTGTTTTGATGAATAGTTGTGTGGTGTTTGCGCCCACATTTTTGACATCGTTTTGTTACTCTGCACTGAGACACTCGATGCGCTCCTAAACAATTATAACATAACTTGTGTTTGGACACAAGAGCCAATTTTTGCGCAGTAGTTCCGTCCGCGTACTTAGGACATCGATATACATAATGTTTTCCTTTACAAATCGAACAATCAGAAATGTTATACGAGGAAGTTTCCCCAGTCTTCTGTTGAACATGAGCCTTGGCTGTCGCCTTTGGAGTTTTATGAACAACTTTTCCTACTCGAGATTTCTCATAGGCTTGTAACGAGAACAGACGAGTTATCAAAAATTCATGAAATTCCTGCCACGACGGTGGAGTCTTAGACGACCCGAGTTTATTCTCCCATGCTTTCACCGACTCAGCGTCAAGCTTTTGAACCGTCATAAATATCAAGAAATCATCCCATTTTTCGACTGGGCGTTGCAATGTTTCGAACGTTCTATACAGTTGAATGAGAGTAGTATACAATTGTTCCAATTCAGAAGCAGATTCCTTTGTCATGGCTTTCAGATTGACTAAAGATTTCAAAGCAGTATTGACATGAAGTCTAGGATTGTCATAGAATGATAACAACGAATTCCATGTCTTGAGAAAGTTTTCTGATGTGAGTGTAGTATTCTTTATTAAATAAGCAGCTGTGCCGATTAAACTTGTCTTCAAATATTGCAATTTCTCAACGGCAGATAAATTCGGTTTGGATAAGACAAGAGACGAAAACAGATCTCTGAAATTGAGCCATTCTGCTGGGTCACCGTCAAACTTTGGAAGGTTATGCGAGGAAGATGTGAGTATTGTTGGTGAGAGCAGCCTGCCATAGGAGTTTCCTGAGAAAATGACTGTGTGGAAGAAGAGCCTATTGAACTTTGGACCTCCGGTTTTATACTATTTTTAATCTGCTCGACTGCTGTTGCTAAGTAACACATATGCGTTGAAGAAAATATTTGCTCCGTAAAATAAGAATGAGTTCGCAATAATAATTTATCTTCTTCTTGAAGGTTAGAAACGGTTTGTATAATGGCATCATGAGTAGCGCTAAACTGATTCCAATTGTCAGTAAGAGATGAAAGGTGACTATCTACAATCCCTTTCGAAATTCTAGAAGATTCAATTTTACTGAACTCGTCATAGGCGTTAGCTATGACGAGGCTCAACTTGAGTTGTTGACCAAGGATACGCGTAACCATGAAATCCATGGCATTGAATTATCGGGAGCGTCCCGTTTGACCACGTTAACATTGACCACGGTCCCGATTGACCACGTTGATATTGGACCACGTTCCAATTGACCACGTTGCGATTGACCACGTTGTGATTGACCACGGTCCCGATTGACCACCGTCCCGATTGACCACGGTCCCGATTGACCACCGTCCCGATTGACCACGGTCCCTATTGATCACCGTCCCGATTGACCACGGTCCCGATTAACCACCATCCCAATTGACCACGGTCCCGATGACCACGGTCTCGATTGACCACGGTCCCGATTGACCACCGTTCCGATTGATCACGGTCCCGATTGACCACGTTGAAAATTGACCACGTTGCGATTGACCACGTTGCGATTGACCACGTTGCGATTGACCACGTTGTGATTGACCACGGTCCCGATTGACCACCGTCCCGATTGACCACGGTTTTCCGATTGACCACCGTCCCGATTGACCACGGTCCCTATTGACCACCGTCCCGATTGACCACGGTCTCGATTGACCACGGTCCCGATTGACCACCGTCCCGATTGACCACGTTAAAATTGACCACGTTGCGATTGACCACGTTGATATTAACCATGTTGTGATAGACCACGGTTTCGATTGACCACGGTCCCGATTGACCACGATCTCGAATAATTTATAAAGTGAGGCTCATGTGCATGGGGGGGGGTGCAGGGGGGGGCGAAGCCCCCCCCGCTCACGCATAAAGCGAAATACATCTCCTACCCGGGCACGCCGAAGGCGTGTCCATGGGGGGGGTGCGGGGGGGGCGAAGCCCCCCCTGCCCACCCGTCAACCCAACCCACCCGCCCAGTGCACAGGGGGGGTGCAGGGGGGGGGCGGGAGCCCCCCCCGCCCACACTTCTAGGTTTACTCACACAATGGGGGGTGCAGGGGGGCGAAGCCCCCCCGCCCACACATGCTCTGGGAAAGATGTTTTGATGCACTTTATGATGTCGGCCGTTGACGCCGACCTTACAGGGCTGGCTCTAGGAACCTGGTAGACGTGATTCCGGGTCTTGTTATCGGGGAAGGTGTCTACGTACTAATTTCGCTTCCCCGAATAGTGGGTTTGACGCCGACCACATTTTAGCGTGTACTAGGTGTCTGTCAACGCGTACATTATACTTCGTCTTGAAGAAGACGTCTGCGTGCCGAATTCTCCTATCGTCGACGCTACATTGACGCCGATCTGACTACAGTGTTTACTAGGTGTCAGATAACCTAATTGAGCCGACTTCTCCTCCTGGAAGACGTCGGGATTTCGTTTTCCTTAACGCGTACTCGGATTCTGATATATTATATAGGATCAATGGAGACCGTGGTCAATCGGGAACGTGGTCAATCGGAACGATGGTCAATCGGGACCGTGGTCAATCGAGAACCGTGGTCAATCGGGACCGTGGTCAATTGGGACGGTGGTCAATCGGGACCGTGGTCAATCGGGACGGTGGTCAATCGGGATGGTGGTCAATCGGGACCGTGGTCAATCGGGACCGTGGTCAATCACAACGTGGTCAATATCAACGTGGTCAATCGCAACGTGGTCAATTTCAACGTGGTCAATCGGGACCGTGGTCAATCGGAACGGTGGTCAATCGGGACCGTGGTCAATCGGGACGGTGGTCAATCGGGACCGTGGTCAATCGAGACCGTGGTCAATCGGGACCGTGGTCAATTGGGACGGTGGTCAATCGGGACCGTGGTCAATCGGGACGGTGGTCAATAGGGACCGTGATCAATCGAGACCGTGGTCAATCGGGACGGTGGTCAATCGGGACCGTGGTCAATCGGGACCGTGGTCAATCGGGACGGTGGTCAATCGGGACCGTGGTCAATCGGGACGGTGGTCAATCGGGACGGTGGTCAATCGGGACCGTGGTCAATCGGGACCGTGGTCAATCACAACGTGGTCAATATCAACGTGGTCAATCGCAACGTGGTCAATTTCAACGTGGTCAATCGGGACCGTGGTCAATATTAACGTGGTCAAACGGGTGCCACTCGAATTATCGATGCTTACTGACTCGAAATTAGAAATGTTTCCGTAAACAACCCTGTACACCTTGTCGATATCCTACTTCGTGTTCTCCTTCACACCACTTGACTGTACGTCCGCAATTTAATAATGAAGCTCTGACTCTTTGTATTCACCAGCTCTTGCCGCATCCGGCTCGAAGGACCATTTAATGTACACGCTTGAAGGGACGTGGGCTGAATTATGGTCGTGAAGGAGACACTGTATTCAAGCTTACTCCATGAATAGTTATATTTTACCTACTCGAATAGAACATCGCTCTTTCAACTTTAGAATTATCAAACATGACAATAAATGAATCGTAATACCATAAATGATTTAATGTTCAGTTGATCCTTCTGTGCAGAAATGATATAGTTTATTGATGGAATCGTAGAAGTAGGTTGGTATAGAAGCAGGTTCATTAACATCCAACTAATTATCAAACTATTAATTAGAAGTAATTGAAGATTGAATACGCTTAATAGATTCCTTCTTTAGTTTTGTTTCTCACAGAAAGGATCAGCTGAAACACACACAATTATACAATAAACAAAATATACAGGACGTAAATAAAGAAATAACGCAGTAAATTTTCAAATACATGGAATAATGGTTATTGTTTGTGTCTTAATTCAAGTTAAATTAAAGAAGTAAAATAGCTGATCTTTAAATCAGAGTAATAATTTCTCAAAAAAACTTGGATGTTGTTATAATTTTTCTGTTATTTCCTCAAAAGTGTATTAAAGATACAGAATCTGATTATTCCATGTAGTTCGCAAGTGCAAAGAACATTCACAATATCGTTTATAGAAAACGTAAAATCAGGAAGATATTTAGTATGATAATTTCTCTGAATGGCTTTATACGCAAACCAACAGACGGATGAATCGCAATCACGTAAGTAAAGCTATAAGTATTTACGAATATGTACACTTGTCAAGAACAGATATTAATATAATAAAGGGAACTGTTGAACTCAGTTTACCAATCGCAATAATGAGAAAAATATGACCTTAATTGATGTCACGGATAGATAAACCCAAGAACAATTTCCGTGTGGTTGCAACCATGAGTTATTGTTATTGTTACTTGCTGACGTCAGCATTCAAAAGAATGTAAAGACTCGTTAATTAGAGTCTAATCTCCGAGAAATTATCGCATGCACAGATCCGAAAGATACCATTATCGCATGCACAGATGCGAAAGATCTCCTGAAACCAAAGATCAGAACATGGATTAACCTTCATTTAGAAGTATCCACGGACTCACGTCAGATGAACCTCTGACGAAAAGAAATGATCTTTGGAATGAAATAAGAAAACTTACTTTTACCTGCGTATTGAATTCCGCCATGTGCGGTACTCGTCCGCCAAAGCGGGAAGATTGCCATTCGCTTTATGCGGTCTCTAATTTTCTGAGATTGTAGCTAAGCCGTCAAGAATATGTATCATCTCCTTTTCTGTTTGAAAAGCCTTGCCATCCGAAGACTGCCGCAATGGTAATAACTTGTTCATTACGAGTGAACCTCGCCTCCCATAATGGCCGTCCTTCTGATCCGCTACGTATACGCCGATGATATTTGCCGATGCTCAATGCCAGGTATAACGCAGTGGCGAGTGCGTCGCAAGCGTTTACGTCTCGTTTGACTCGACGAGAGAGAAAGAAAGAACGAACACGCGTGCTTACAGAAACTTGCTTTTATAATTACTCGACTTCGCTTCGAATCGAAGGTTCGAAAGGACAGTCTAATGCAACGCGTGACGAACAACCGGAACCGTTGAGCGAACAATCTCGAATGGCCGTGATGGCCGGACAGAACCTTTGTGCTCGCTCATCCCCACCACTTGCACTCAATCACGTGATACACGCGTGACTCGAACCCAGTGCGCCTTGTTTCTAGCGCCGTCGCTCGAATTAGTTACTAGAAGTGTACGACCTGCTCTCTAGGTGTGTTTACGGAACTTACTGGTGCAAGCATTCATGCGCTAGATGGCTGTAGCTATTTACATACGTTATCCACATCGACAACCGGCGACGTTTCAAACAAACATCAAAACCTAAATATAAATATAAGGAACATGCATAGAAATGCGAATATTAATAACAGTCTGTTACATCCGCCCCACCACAAAAAACCGAACAAATTCGAAAAACCCTTAACTACACGACTCCACAACAATTTCACTACCGACAGTCGAACTTACCGACAGTCGAACTTACCAACAACAATTTACCGACAGTCGAACAACTTACCAACAACAATTTCACTTACCGACAGTCGAACTTACCGACAGTCGAACTTACCAACAACAATTTTACCGACAGTCGAACTTACCGACAGTCAAACTTACCAACAACAATTTCACTCTCCGACAGTCGAACTTACCGACCGTCGACCATACCCACAACAATTCATCTACCTACAGTCGAACTTAACCGCAGTCGGTCAACTTACCGACCGCCGAACTTACCATCAACTGACCCTACCAACGGCCGAACCCCATACCACTAATAACAACATTCCCACGTAGCACATAAGCACTAAGTATAAGCTCGCGCAACACACCTTAAGTTTAACTAAGAATAACTAACCACTAGCGGTAGACATACGTATAACAATTACGAAGCTTTTAAATAATCTCGACGCTTCGAGAACTTTCGAAGACACATCCTCAACCCTTCCGACCACCCGTAGCGAACCCTTCCTCGGACAACTCGTAAACATCCGGACCCTTCTCGACCCTTCCAGATCCTTCCAGAGCCTCCCGGAAAAACTTTCCCTAAACCTATGAGTCATACATCATAAACTACCCGAAAGAGAAATCAGAAAACAAAGCCGATGACGCAACACCAACGCAAACCTTCCACTCATTTTCCTTAACCCTTCCTTTCGACCACCCCCGCTCCTGACACACAGGGATAAAAGGACGAGCTTCCCAAGGGACGCTCTCAGTTGTCTCAGTTCTTTGGACGTGTCATCACCTACGACTCAGGGTGAGCCTCAGTACTCGAAACTTCTATTTCCATACGACTCCTATATCCTCCTACATCCTCTGATTCCAGAATAATCTTTCGATATTCAATAAGCACATTCAGTTTAAGATTACTTCGTTATAACCGTACTTCGCTATTAATATTAGTAAATTGTAACCAACATTGGCCATTGTATAAGACTTTAGTAATATACTATCGTTTTACCTACATACCTATAGTCTTTGCATTTATTCAATATCCTTGCTCTCATCCTACATCCCTGGCGAATATCACCTTGTAAAGAAACGACGCCTAAGCGTCTGTGTTACTGGTCTTCCCCTTGTTCACTTCTGCACACGAGGCAGTGCTGTACGAGCGGCACGCTTTCGGTTGTTGAAGTCTGCACACGAGGCAGTGCTGTACGAGCGGCACGCTTTCAGTTGCTAAAATCTGGAGATAGACAGTGCTGTACGAGCGCACGTCGAATCCACCACAGCAACGGGAATCAACCACGTATATACACTATCACTAATAAATGACTAAGACGCGGAAGGGCGGATTAAAACACCGCAGTCGCAGATTAAAACGCTTCCTTTTCGAACTCCCTTACTCCCCTGTTCTGGGTACTGAACTCGACTACACCGGGGACACAGAATACGAGAATTACTTCGCCGCGAAGTCCGCGTGCAAAGCGGAACCGAAACCGAGGATTGTTAACATCGAACGTGTGGCGCGCCATTTTCATAACAAGAGAATCGCGAGCGTTTATGGTGCGTCGTTTCTGCTATCGCCTCACTCCGATCAGAGAAACCGAATTACCGTCTATTCCGTCTTGGAGGTGGATCAATTCCATCAGGAAGGACGATCCCCGCCGCGCCCGGTACGCACAGAGACGCGCTGAGATTTTGCACCAGCACTACGGAGCCGCGACCCCAGAGCACTGGGGAACTGCAAGTCACCCCCTAGAGATCGATTAACCCCCACAAGGTAAGTGTTTGTGT